>CAUYQG010124571.1:0-13907 GCA_963574415.1 Tarsius wallacei | reverse complement strand
GAACTACAGGCGCGCGCTACCACGCCCGGCTAATTTTGTAATTTATTGTAGAGATGAGGTCTCGCTTGCCTAGGCGGGTCTCGAACCCGCGGGCTCAGGCAATCCACTCACCTCAGCCTCCCAAGGCGCGGGATTACAGGCTGAGCCACCGAGCCCGGCTGAGTTTTTTGTTTTTAATCATGAAAATACGTTTACTTTTTTCAGAAGCTTTTCCTGCATCTGTTAAGATAATCCATTGCTTCTTGTCATTTATTCTGCTCATGTGATGTATTACATTTATTGATTTGCATATTTAGAACCATTCTTAAATCCTAGGGACAGACTCCACTTAATCAAAGTGTAGGATCCTTTAATGTGCTATTGTATTTGGTTTGCCAGTACTTTATGGAAGACTTTTCATCTGTGTTCATTAGGGTTATTGGCCTGTAATTTAATTTTCTTGTAGTGTCTTTGGCTTTGGAATGCAAGTCATGCTGGCCTTGTTAAGCGAGTTTGGAAGTGTTCCCACCTCTTAAATTTTCTGGAAGAGTTGGAAAAGTATTGGCATTAATTCTTGAAATTATTGTTAAAATTCACCCAGAAAGCCATCTGGTCCTACACTTTTCATTATTGGGAAATTTTTTATTTGATTATTGATTAAATCTCCTTGCTCATTATTTGGCAGTTCAGATTTCCTATTTCTTTATAATTCAGTCTAGTTACATTGTATGTGTTTTGGAATTTATCCATTTGTTATCCAATTTGTCAATCCAAAATTGTCCATCATAATCTCTTGTGGTCTTTTGAATGTATAGGGTCTCTCTGTCTCTCTCTCTCTCTCTCTCTCTCTCTTTGAGTTGAAGTCTCACTCTTGTCACCCAGGCAGGAGTGCAGTGACATGCTCACAGCCAATGCAGCCTTGACCTGCTGGGCTTAGGTGATCCTTCCACCTCAGCCTTCCAAGTAGCTGGAACTACAGACACATGCCACCACGCCCGGCTAGTTGGGTGTGTGTGTGTGTGTGTGTGTGTGTGTGTGTGTGTGTGATTTATTGTAGTGACGAGGTCTCATCAAGTTGCCCAGGCTGGTCTTGAACCCCCAGGCACAGCAATCCTCTCACCTCGGCCTCCCAAACTGCTGGGATTATAGGCTGCACCACCATGCCTGGCCAGGGGTATCATTTTCAATGTCTCCTCTTTCATTTCTAATTTTATTTGAGTTATCTCATTTTTCCTTGTTATGTCTAGCTAAAATTTTGTCAATATTGTTTAACTTTAAAAAGCAAAAACAACTCTTAGTTTTATTTTGTCATTTTTATCATCTTTTTAGTCTCAATTTCATTTATTTCTGCTCAGTTCTTTATTATTTCTTTCCCTACACATTCAAAAGACCACAAGAGATTACGATGGACAATTTTGGAATGACAAATTGGATAACTTTGGGCTTAATATATTCTTCTTTTTCTAGTTCCCTTAAAATATAAAATTAGATTGTTTATTTGAAGTCTTTTTCTTTCTTAATGTAGTCATTTGTTACTCCAAACTTCTCTTTTAGAACAACTTATACTGCATCCCATAAGTTTTGATATGTTGTATTTTTATTTTTTGGCTTATTATATTTTTAAATTTCCCTCTTGATTTCTTCTTTGATCAACTGGTTGCTCAGCAGTGTGTTGTTATTTCCACACACCTGTAAATTTTCTAATTTTCCTTTTGTTATTGATTTCACTCTCATACTATTGTGGTAAGAAAATATACTTGATATGATGTAATCTTAAATTTGTTAAGACTGGTTTTATGGACTAGCATATGATCCATACTGGAGAATTTTCCAATGTTCTGTTTGAATATTCTATTAATGGTTAAAACTAAAATACTGAAGCCCCTACTATTACAGTTTTGCAGTATATTTCTTTATTCAGTTCTCTTAATACTTGCTTTGTATATTTAAGTGGTCCAATGTCGGGTGCATACATATTTACAATTATTATATACTTGTGATGAGTTACCTCCTTTATCATTATATACTAACCTTCTTTGTTCCTTTTTAAAATTTTTGACTATAGGTGTTTTGCTTTGTGCTTACCTTGAGGTTTATATAAAACATCCTTTTTTTTTTTTTTTGAGTTGGAGTCTCACTCTGTTGCCCAGACTGGATGGAGTAAAGTGGCATGCTCCCAGCCACCGCAGCCTCAACTTGCTGGGCTCTGGCGATCCTTTCACCTCAACCTTCCAAGTTGCTGGAACTACAGGCGTGCGCTACCACATCTGGCTAATTTTTGATGTATCATAAAGACAAGGTCTTACCAAGTTGCCCAGGCGGGTCTCGAACCCGTGGGCTCAGGCAGTCCCCTCGCCTCAGCCTCCCAAAGAGCTGGGATTACAGGTTGGGCCGCCAAGCCCAGCTATATAAAACATCTTAATTAGCTGTGTTTATTTTTGATGGATGGTTGCCAAATTATTGTTGGTATGGGGAAATATAAACTGAGGACTTCCTATTCTGTCATCTTGCTGATGTCATTGTCCCTGAACATACTATTTAAAATTGTTAGCTATACCCTGTCTACTTCCTGGATTTCATCACCTTGTTCTACATTTTTTCCTACAACTATCAGTGTTCAATATTACATATTATTGATTTATTTATTATGATTCTTGTTTATTGTGTGCTTTCACAAGGACCCTTGCTAGAATATCAACTTCCAAAGGGCGGGATCTTTGTCTTCTTTTTTTTTTACAGATGTACCCTAAGTGCCTAGCACATAGTAAGTGCTCATTGACATTTGTTGAATAATAGTGAACAGTGTAAAGAAAAATAAAATAAATCCTTAAATAAATATTCTGGAATATTCTTGAATCATTATGGATTTATTTCTTTAGAATTAGGCCAGGATCCATCACCACTTTCTGTGTGATCACTTTGGCCAAGTTTGACATAATTACAATAACTAACATTTATATATAATGCTTACTCTGAGTCCGACACTATTCTAAGAACTCAATAACCCAGTGCTGTAGGTATCATTATTAACTATGTTTTCCAGAGGCAGAAACTAAGACACAATAAGGCTAATTAACGCACTCAAAGTCAATACTTACTAGTAAGTAACTATTGAATGTAGGAGTCAAAAGTATTGAATATAGGATTCAAGGAGTTTGGCTCCAGTGACCATACTCTTGACCTCTGACTTTACAGCATTGCTGTGAGCATTGAACATGATAAATAAAGAATCTAAAGGAATTTTTTTGCATGTGAAAAGTTCTCCATGTT
Source organism: Tarsius wallacei (assembly GCA_963574415.1). Classification (NCBI taxonomy): domain Eukaryota; kingdom Metazoa; phylum Chordata; class Mammalia; order Primates; family Tarsiidae; genus Tarsius; species Tarsius wallacei. The sequence continues at coordinate 10,658 of CAUYQG010124571.1, read as the reverse complement.
TATTTTCTTTTCTTATTCTTTTCTTCCTCTATGCTGCATCTACTTCAGTCCTACAATTCCTTATTAGTCAATTCTATCTGTCTGCCCACCTGTCTGCCTGTCTGTCTATGTATCTATCTGTCCAACATCATTATCTATCTTTAACGTTAAGACATATATACTATGCCAGGCATACATCATACCAATACAGAAGAGTTTTGTATATTGTTAGATCAATGCATCTAGTGGCACAGCTGACTGTTTTTTTTAGTTTTTTGGGTCAGCTTCCAAGCCCAGCACTGTTGGCCATGAGGGATTGAAGTTAGAGGCAGGAGCTTATTTATATGATTATGAGAAATCACTCAACCAGAGGACACAATCTGATGAACCCTGTGAATCTGAGCTGTGTTCCTCAGACTGGAAAAGAGCATGAGGAGTCTAAAAATTCCAAACAGTGGCAAGGTTTGTGTTAGTAAAGAAATTTATTTGAATAGACAGACAAAAGCATTAAGAATTCCATGAAGTTACTTCTTTGAGACAGAGTGAAGAGAATGAAATGCACCAACCATGTGCAGAAAGTCAGAAATAGTAGTGATTTTGACTTGGCATTCTGAGATAGTAACATATGGTATGGGAACAGCCACTGTTCTAGATCCTTCTCCTACTATGGGCTGCTAACTCTAGCCATGGTAAGCCTCACAGAGTTCTTTCTCACTGATACCAGATGAGACCACAGATTTTTCTCTAATAATGCTACTCATAGCCAGTGGTCATTCTGTGGGAGTTTATGTGTAAGTTGTGTCCATCCTTAAGCTAGAATCAAGTTATAGACAATGTCAACTTTATGCTGATGAGAACTGCTGTATTTTAGGAAGTGTCTATATATTCTAGAGTCCTGGTAATTTTTCTAAAAGTTTATGCTTCATTTCTCATAAGATTTCTTGACTATAAAGTTTCCTTTTTGTGATGTGTGGATCTTCTGAATATTTCTCTCTGTAGGTAACTAAGAACTGCCTCAAGGGATGTTCTTGATTTGCACTGGAATCTCAACTATGCTAAGGACATTTCTTCTGTAAGCTTTTCACCCCATTGGGTCTCAAATCCAATGAACTTCACATAAAATCTAGGGTATCCACAACTATGACCTAGGTTATCCATAACTATGACCTATTCGATGATGAGTAATATTAATAACTGATCATGGACTCAAAATAGCATATTACTATTAATACTATAATAGCATGATACTATTAGTATAGTGTATTTTTATTACAATATTAAATTCATCTCATTATATTTTAGGGGAGAATTAAACACTAAATATATTTAATTATTTCTATTTAATTAATAAATATTAATGATTATTTTAATTTATTATTTGATTATTTAATTAAACACTATATGGTGTTTAATTATAACACCATATATGTGTATATGTGTGTGCGTGTATACAAATATATATGTATGTATGTATGTATATATATATATATAATATATATATATGATGTTTAGAACTGTTCTTGGCATATAGAATCAGCCTAAGCCATATGCAGGTTTTGGTCCATACAGTGTGTAAATTTCAACTGTTTTTTAATTTTTCAAGGCCTTTGTTTGCTTAGTTGTTCAATGGTTACAAGAGCATATGCATTTGAGTAATTGGAAATAATTTAAATATTTGATGAAAAATGCACTGTACAACTACAGTCACAAATTAACCCATTCATATATGATATTTTTGATCATTATTGTGATGAGAGTTTGTGATGATAATGTGCTGGTAATAATTTAAGGATACTGAACAAATAGAACCTGAAATTTTGACCCCATTTTTACTAAAAGTACAAGAATTCACTGATAATTTGGGAAATCAATACAACATATGGGTATCTTTGGGACAATCTTGGATGGGTAAGCTATCAGATTCTCATTTTATAAAAAACAGTATGTGGCCCTGAAATCACCTGGGATTTTTCCATATTCTTTGAAGTTACTCAAGGATGTTGACAGAAACAAGGTAATTGTGTAAAGGAAGGTGGATCCTTTAAGATAAGTCTTCTGTATTAGAACTACGAGAAAATAGAAGAAATATGTAATCTGTTAAGGAACTCATAGCAATGGAAAAAATATGATATGCTAATATCATCAACTATGCCTGAGATATCATTAAAGTGTTCTTGTGTTGTTTGATGAGGCTCTAACTCAATAAATCTTCATTTTTCTACTGAAATGTTGTAAACTTTACCTTTCCAAATTTTAATAGCACAATTATATTTTTAAAATTATATTTGATTATGTAGTCTTGATCTTACTAGTTCTGTTGTGTTTTCAGATATTAAAAACTTTACATATAACCTCATTTTAACATTAATTATTCCTTTATATTTTAAAAATATCATATTTTAAAAAATGAACAGCATTTTCAACTGTAACAAGAAGCTTATTCAATGGACATTACCACGGCTGCCAATATACTCGTTTCTTTACCTTTGCAGATAAAATACCTGGTTGGATTAATGTTCTTATTTTCTCATTATTAAAAGTAATTCATGGGACCCTCATAAAGATTGCACAGATGTGTAACAAAGAAATAATGTTTTTTGGTTTTATTTTTATAACACAATTTTCTCACTCCTACCTCCATACACACTTATTAAGACCCTTACAGAATATCTATAAAGCAACAGGCATGCCTTGATTGTTGGAATAATAAAACAAAATGAAATCCCTCCCCCTAAAAAGCAATCATTGTGGGAAAAAAAGGGAAAAGAGGCATTTTGTTAAATAATAGTAGCATCATCTATTGTAACTTTCATCTAAAGACTCAACAAAGCCCAAATCTGTTTTGTTCATGACGTTGGATGATATTTTTGACCTCTTTTTGACATTGGCTATAGAAGGATGATAAAAAAAAAACTTGACTCCCTTATTCGAAGGTAGGTCACCGATTTGATGAATTCATATGCATAATGTATCTAAACGAATCCAAATAGTCTAGATAAATAGAAAATTGATCCTACTATCTTTTTATTATATCTATGTAATGATTTGCTGGAGAAAGCATACTGATATTTGCTTAAAATTTTAGCCAGAAATGTAGGCTACTATGTACATAAATAAGGTTTTTCTATGTAAAAAAAAAAGCCTGCAAATCAAAAATATTTAATTCAATAACAGAAAATTGTTAAATCACTTTGAGGAAAGATATCTTTTTTCTCAGAGGTAATGGATTAAGAATATATTGTGCTTGTCCCAAAGACTTTATTACCTTCTACTTACCTTCTGTAGCTTCACTTTTCCTTTCAACAGAATCATGTTTTTCTTAACTATACACTTAGTCTCAGTTGAGTTAGCTCTGCCAACTCCAGCAGTATATTCTGTGTGCTCATTATCATGCTTGAGTTAGACCACTCTTGACAAGCTATGCCACTGTGTTGCTAGAACTTCTGAATTTTTCTTGGCTGAACCCATAAAGAGTGTCTTAATTCCGATGATGGTATTTTGTTTGGCCTTAGCCCCTATCCTCTGAGTTTCATTTCCGGTTGTATTATTTGAATTTCATATTTTATACTGAACACTATGTGGCTCCAGAAAAGTAAAATCAACTGAAGTGTCTTCTATCTTCTTTGAAGTTACCCCAGGATGCTAATAGAATCAAGGTAACTTAGAAAAGGAAAACAGGTCCTTTAAATTAAATACTCTGTACCTAGAACTGTGAGAAAATAGAACTAAGGTCATGATGCTTAAAGAGTTTAACTCTCCTTCAGTCACCCTTTAGGGGCTTCAGTGATGTCCCTTATCCACAATTCTATAGCTGACACCCTAAGACACATTAGACAACCTGTCCCCATGATCTTTCAAATAAAAAAAAAAACCCTTAAGTCATATTGTTTTCAAATAACTCTTATACCATAATGTTTTCTGCCCACTTTTTAAGCCCCCGAGTTTCACAGATTCCCTGTTTTTGACCGTTATACAAGTTAAGATTTTTATAATCCTTAGACACTATCATTTGCCAATGAATCTTTCTAGTTATTGTCAATATCTTATTGAATATTCCCAATAACTTGCCCATCAAACTGAGCACCAAGCCAGGCCCAAGGCAAACTTGAATTGGTGCGAAGAAGACATTTAGAAGCTCCTTCGCCAGAACTGAAAAGAGATGAGTATGATTAAGTGCCAGTTTAGAACTTAAGGAAAACTGCAGCATCAGTAATTTTTGTTTCTCCTATCTACCATAACCTTTCCAATTACTACTCACTAAACCCCCAGTGCACTTCTGGGGTCTTCTTCCAATAAGCCACTTCTTAGGCTGAGCACTGCGCTACATGTTTTGCATATACTGATCCTTATAGAGATATTATATTATTATTATTTTACTCATAAGGAAATTAGAGTGCATGCTGGTTAAGAAATAATACTCAGCTGGGCTCGGTGGCTCAGCCTGTAATCTCGCGCCTTGGGAGGCTGAGGTGAGTGGATTGCCTGAGCCCGCGGGTTCGAGACCCGCCTGGGCAACTTGGTGAGCCCTCATCTCTACAATAAATCAAAAAATTAGCCGGGTGTGGTAACGTGCGCCTGTAGTTCCAGCTACTTGGAGGTCTGAGGCCGAAGGATTGCTGGAGCCCAGCAGGTCGAGGCTGCAGTGGCCGGGAGCAGCCACTGCACTCCAGTCTGAGTGACAGAGTGAGACTCCAACTCAAAAAAAAAAAAAAAGAAAGAATACTCAGATTTTTCTGATCCCAGAATTAAAAAGCAACCAAATCTTAAGGAGCAAAGAGAATGGGCTTCATGGTAAATTCATTAACTCTATGCTTTTCCTCATAGGGCAGAATCTTGGCATTCTTCATTTAGGTAGTTAAGATATCATCTCACTCGAAAGCAGAGAAGCAGGAATTTTTGTTTACCCATTTTATTAAAGTTCTCTCTTTTGTTTAATTTATTTTGAAAGGAGAAGTGTCAGATACAATTAGAATCAATTTTCCTGGATTTTGAGCTTGAATAGGACAGGATTTATAACACTATTTCTATCAGCTCTTTATTGTATTATAACAATAAATCTGGCTTTTTCCCTAAACTCAATATTTTTATCATAATGACCATCTTCTGCACTCTAACTTTTAAAAAAATGGAGAATCCTTATCTCAAGGAGAGAGTCTGAATACATTCTTGTTTAAGGGTAGCTATAACCCATTTTGATTAGTGTGAAGATAAGAGAATGGGAAATGATGCATATTTTTCACCACCAGCATTTTTGATGTTGAATTTTTGGACTCTGGGAAGATACGCACCAGGACATAATTATTCTAGTGAGAATCACTGGGGAGTCTGTAATGGTTAGGGTCACAACCCCAGACAGAAGCAAATTTTTTGAGGGAAAGATTTCTAAAGCCTTGTCCCTCCTGTTCTCTGTAGGGTATGGTAGGTCAAATCTCTGCCCTCATATTCCTTGATCTAACATTTTCAACACAGTTGATTACTTATTCTTTTTTGATACAAGCTCTTCATTTGGATTCAGGGCAAAGCACACTCTAATTATTATCCTTCAACACTGGCAACCAGTCTGTAGTTTTCCATGCTTATTCTTCATCATTTTCCCATTTACAAGACATTGAATGGCGATGCTCAGGCTTAGGACCTCTTCCTGTTTGCACCCACACCCTTGATGATCTCAGTTACAAAGTTGATGGTCCTAAATTCTTATCTCCCACGTGAGTTTCTTCACTGAACTGCAGGCTCATATATCCTATTGCCTATTCAAAATTGCTCCTTTGGTGTCTAATGGGGTACACAGACTTAACCAAACTCCAGCTCTCCCCTGTAGAATTTATTCTTCAACCAACTTCTCCATTACTGTTTAGAAGCTACATTTGTTATTTGCTCAGGTCAAAACTCTTGGAGTTGGTTTTAAAAACTTTAACTCCCAAATCTAATATATTAGCAAATCCTTCTGGTTCTGCCAGCAAAATATATCTAAAATCCGTTCATGTACTTTTTAATGGGATTGTTTATTTATTTATTTTTTTTGCTTTGAATTCATTTGAGTTCCTTGTAGATCTTGGATGATAGGCCTTTGTCAGATGCACAGCTTGCAAATATTTTTTCCTATTCCATGGGTTGTCTCTACACTCTTGATTTTTGTTGTTTTTTGTTGTTTTGTTCTGTGAAAAAACTTTTCAGTTTGACAAGGTCCCACCTATCTATCTCAGCTTTTATTGCATCTGCTTTTGAGGATTTGACCACGAATTCATTGCCTACTCCAATGTCCAAGAGAGTGTTCTCTACACTTTCTTCTAAGATTCTTATAGTTTGAAGTTTTACATTTAAGTCTTTGATCCACTTTGAGATGATTTTTGTATATGATGATAGGTAGTAATTAAGTTTCATTCTTCTATGTATAGCTAGCTAGTTTTTCCAGCATAATTTGCTAAATAAGTTTTCCTTTCCCCAGTGTTTGTTATTGATGGTTTTGTTGAAGATGAGTTGGTTGAGGGATCATGCTTCAATTTTCAGATTCTCTGTCTTGTTCTTTTGGTCTGTGTACCTATTCCTGTACCAATACCATGGTTATGGTAGCCTTGTAATAAAGTTTAAAGTCTGGATGTCTTATGCCTCCAGCTTTTTTCCTTTTGCTGGGAATTGCTTTTGCTACTAATGCTCTTTTTCGCTTCCATATGAATTTCTGTATTGCCTTCTGTAAGTCTGTGAAAAATGATGTTAGCAACTTGATAGGTAATGCATCGAATCTGCAGATTGACTTGGGTAGGATAGGCATCTTGACAATATTGATTCTTCCAATTCATTAGCACGGGATATTTTCCAATTGTTTATATCATCTTTTGGTTACTTTAGCGGACACTTCTCAAAGGACGACATCCAAGCTGTCAAAAAATGCATTAAAAAAATGCTGAGCCTCACTAATCAACAGAATAATGCAAATCAAAACTATAATGAGATTTCACCTAATACCAGTAAGGATGGCTATCATTAATAAATAAAAAAAAAACACACAAAAAAAACCAGGAGCTAGTGTGACTGCAGAGAAAAGGGGACGCTTCTACACTGTTGGTAGAAATTAAACTAGTTCAACCTCTAACATAAAGCAGTATGGTTATCTCTCAAAGAACTAAAAATTGAGCTTCCATGTGATCCAGCAGTCCCTCTTCTTGGAATACACCCAGAGCAACATAAACTGCTCTACCACAAAGACATCTATCTGCACAGGCATGTTTATTGCAGCACTACTAACACTAGAGAAAACGTGGAGCCAACCCAGACACCTGCCGAAAGTGAATGGAATAAAAAAATGTGGTACATATACACGATGGAATATTATGCACGATGGAAGAAGAAAATCATGGCCTTCACAGCAACTTGGATGCAGCTGGGGATTAACATACTAAGTGAACTAATACAGAAACAAAGAACTGAATATGACATGTTCTCACTCATAAGTAGCCCCTGATCACTGGTCACACCATCACAAGGGAGAGGTCTGCAGACCCTGAACACTGCTAGGAGATGGAGGGAGTGAGAAGGGAGGGAAGCGTGTGGTAACACACTGGGTACTTGGTCCCCTATCAGGGGGATAGAGAGCTAACTCATAGCCCAAATTTCACCTACGTGCAACCAATTTATGTAGTAAATCCTCACTTGTACCCCACAACTCTGAAACAAATAAGTAAACAAAAAGAAAATCCAAGTCTTTTTGTTCATTTCACTGCCTCCACTCTGATTCAAGCACCCATTTTCTCTTGCCTGGATTATGGGAATCCCCTTCTAAACAATTGCCCTTATTCCATTTTTGCTTTTTTTGGCAGCCAGAGTAATTTTTTTAAAATTTTCCACCATACTTTATTATTATTATTATTTTATTTTAAAGATGTAGAGTACAATTCAGGGTTAGGTACACCAGTAGTCATCATACAAGTGAAGTTTGGGCTTCCCATTGGTCCTCAGTTTGCCTGGTTTGTGATCAGGTACGCTTATTAGTGTTATATGCCCCTGTCCTGCTCCCTCCACTGGTAGTGACCAGCTATGGCCAACCCCTTTCATGTAATAGTGTTATAACATTAAATTCCAGTCTTGATACTAACCTCTATGCAAAAATTCCCATGGCTTTGCATATAAGTTATAAAACCTAAAGACCCAAGAATGGTCGCTGAGACTGTGTAAAATGTGGTCCCCACCCTGCATAACCTGTCTGATCTCATCTGCAATAGTCTTGAGTCTCACTGTGTTGCAGTCACACTGGTCCCCTTGCTGTTCCTTTGACATTCTCCTAATCCAGTGCTTTTCTACTTGTTTCTTTTCCCTAAAATGCACTCTCTCAAGATATCCTCTTCCAGCTCTTCTCTTAAATACCATCTTTTTAGTGAAGCTTTCTCTAGGGCATGCTTCCTCTCTGACACTTCTCTATTTTTATTCATGGCACTAAATATAATCTGACAAATTTATAATCTGAAATTTACTTTTTTATTTATTGTCATCTTACTGTCATTAAGAGATAGGATCTCTGAAGGAAGAGATTTTATCCCTTATTTACTAATCAACTCTGATCAACTAGAACATTCTGCATATAATAGATTCTCAATATTCATTTGCTAAGTGAATGAATGAATGATGTCGGTGGAAATACAGAAATAGAACAGCAAAGCTATTGAAAAAGATATTACAATGGGATCATCTCTGAAGCAAATTTGAGGATAATCCTGCCAGGCATCAGTTTAATAGAAGAGTTAATGAACTATAATGATCTTCATCGTTTTTATATTACAGGGTTGTAAGAAGTTTTTAATGACAGAAGGAGTTTGACACTGGTAATATCTCCATCTGTATGTTACAATCTACATGTTACATTTATGAAGGGAACCCCGCCAAAACCTGAATTATCTTTTTAGAGGACAGAACCCTTGGTAGTACAGGCTTCCCCAGTAGATAAGTGTTTTAGAACCCATTGGTACAGTGTCCCAGCTAGCATTGTTGTGAGAGGCTGTTTGGCTTCAGTGAACTTTCTTTACAAGATTCTTTTTTTAAAAAAAAATCAGGATTTATTGAGAGGACAGGAAATTTCCCACGGTGGGAGGGGTTTCCCAGGAGATTCTTTTAATGCATTTTCCCATTTCATGATGGATGATTTTCCAGTGCACCTACCTGCACCTTGCTAAGCATTCAGCAATTTTTGACCCAAACAGCATGACACACCCTTCCCCCACCCTCTCTTCACCCTCCCTATTCACTGGATCTCAGTCTTAGCAACTTTTTTAAAAAAATTATTTATTTTAAAGATGTGGAGTACTATTCAGAATTAGGTAGATAAGTGGTCATTTTATAGGTAAACTTTGGATCTCCCTTTGGTCCTCACGTTGCCTAGTTTGAGATCAGTTACCTTTATTGATATTATGTGCCCTCTCCCCCAGCCCTGAGAGTTTCCTGCTACTGCCAATTACTTTCTTATAGTATTATGATAAATGTTCAGGGTCCACTTATGAGTGAGAACAGTCAGTACTCAGTTTTTGTTTCTGTGATAGATCACTGAGTATGATAGACTCTAAATTCATCCAAGTTGCTTCAAAGTCCTTCTTTATGTCTGTGTAGTACTCCGTTGCTTATACGTACTACATTTTAAAAATTCAGTCCAATTTTGATGTGCAGCATGGTTGGCTCCATGTTTTTTCTATTGTGAATAGTGCTGCAATAAACATGCATGGGCAGGTATCTTTTCTATAAAATTATTTGAGTTCCTCTGGGTATATTCCCAGAAGGAGGATGTCTGGGTTGAATGGAAAGTAAATTTTTGGATTTTTTAGTAATCACCACATTGTTTTCCACAGACGGTTTACTAGTTTACACTCCCAATGACAGTGTAGAAGTATTCCCTTCCCCCCATCCTCTCCAGCATCTGTTGTTTTTTGAGTTATTGGTGATCACAATCCCGACTGGAGTTAAGTGGTATCTCAGTGTGGTTTTAATTTGCATTTATTTGATGATTAGTGAGGCTGAGCATTTTTTCATGTATCTGTTGACTACTCATATATCTTCTTTTGGAAAGTGTCTATTCATACTCTTCCTTAGCAAAATAAGCAAAGCAGGAGGAATCACATTTCCAGACTTTAAACTTTACTAGAAGGCTACAATAATCAAAACAGCCTGATATTGGTACAAGAACAGGCATATAGACTAATGGAGCAGGATAGAGATCCTCGAAGCAAAACCTCAATTTCTCAACCAACTCATCTTCGACAAAGCCCCCACCAAAAACCGCTGGAGAGAAAAGAACCTATTCAGTAAATGGTGCTGGGAATCTGGCTGGCCACATGCAGAAGATTGAAACAGGACCCCTACCTATCAACATACACAAAAATCAACTCTAAATAGATAAAAGACCCTAACGTAAAACCTCAAACTATTAAAAAATCTTTAAAAATGCAAGAGATGTCTTTACAGAAATTGGAATAGCCAACCAATTCCTGACCAAAATCACAAATGCCCATACCATAAAAGATAAGATAGACAAGTGGGTCCTCATCAAACTGAAAAGCTTTTTTTTTTTTTTTTTTTTTTTCAGTATTTTTTATTATCATATTGTGGGGTACAGTTAAGGATTAGATGTACAAATATGCTTCGTTCAGACACCCTTGGTGATAAAAGGTGTCTCCCCGTCCCCAGGCAGATATTGAGTA
>CAUYQG010124568.1:0-29416 GCA_963574415.1 Tarsius wallacei | reverse complement strand
TAACAAAAATGGTGAGTGTGGACCTGTATCTGAAAGGGTAGCTGTACTCCACATTAAAAAATATCTGATTTTCAAAGATGACACAAACAAATAGAAAAATATTCCATGCTCATGGATTGCAAGAATCAACATTGTTAAGATGTCTGTCCTATCCAAGGCAATCTACAAATATAGCACAATACCCATTAAACTGCCGGCAACATTCTTCTCAGAGCTGGAAACAACAACACAGGAATTCATATGGAAACATAAACAACCACAAATAGTCAAAACAATCCTCAGAAAAAATTCATAAATAAATAAAGCGGGAGGTATCACACTCCCAGACTTTAAACTTTACTATAAAGCTACAATAATCAAAAGAGCCTTGTACTGGTACACGAACAGGCATATAAACCAATGAAACAGGATAGAGATCCCAGGAGCAAAACCTCAATTTCTCAACCAAGTCATCTTTGACAAAGCCTCTACCACCAACCATTGAGGAGAGGAGAACCTATTCAGTAAATGGTACTGGGAAAACTGGCTGACCACATGCAGAAGATTAAAACAAGACCCCTACCTATCACCACACACAAAAATCAACTCTAAGTGGATCAAAGACCTAAACATAAAACCTCCAAACTATAAGAAACTTAGAGAATGCAGGAGACACCCTCATGGAAATTGGAACTGGCAACCAATTGCTGATCAAAACCCCAAGTACCCATGCCATAAGAAATAAGAGAGACAAGTCGGACCTCATCAAACTAACAAGCTTTGGCAAAGTCAAAGAAACCATCAAGAGAGCAGGGAGACAGCCCACAGACTGGGAAAAAAATATTTGCCAACTGTATGCCTGACAAAGGCCTAACATCTAGGATCTACAAGGAACTCAAACATGCTGAAAAGAAAAAAACAAACAGCCCCATTACAAAGTGGGCAAAAGATATGACTAGACACTTCTCAAAAGAAGACAAACGAGCAGCCAAGAAATACATGAAAAAACGCTCAGACTCACTAGCCATCAAAGAAATGCAAATTAAAACCACACTGAGATGCCACCTAACTCCAGTCAGGATGGCGATCATCAATAACTCAAAAAACAATAGATCCTGGTGAGGATGCATGAAAAAGGGAACACTACTTCACTGTTGGTGGGAGTGTAAACTGGTACAATCTCTATGGAAAGCAGTGTGGCGATTCCTAAAAGATCTAAAAATCAACCTTCCATATGACACCACAATGCCCCTACTGGGAATATACCCGGAGGAACTCGAATTACTCTATGAAAAAGATAAGCCGGGCTCGGTGGCTCAGCCTGTAATCCCGCGCCTTTGGGAGGCTGAGGTGAGTGGATTGCCTGAGCCCGCAGGTTCGAGACCCGCCTGGGCAAGCGAGACCTCATCTCTACAATAAATCAAAAAAAAATTAGCCAGGCGTGGTAGCGTGCGCCTGTAGTTCCAGCTACTTGGAAGGCTGAGGCGGAAGGATCGCCGGAGCCCAGCGGGTCGAGGCTGAGGTGGCCGGGAGCGGCCGCTGCACTCCAGTCTGGGTGACAGAGTGAGACTCCAACTCAAAAAAAAAAAAAAAAGATATCTGTACAAGTATGTTTACTGCAGCATTGTTCACAATAGCAAAAACATGGAAGCAACCGCACTGTCCCTCAAAAGAGGACTGGCTAAAAAAAATCTGATACATATACACAAGGGAATATTATGCAGCCATAACGAAGGACAAAATTATAAACTTCACAGCAACTTGGGTGGACTTACAGTGATCTATTGCAGAAACAAAGAACTGAGTATTACACGTTCTCACTCATAAGCGGACCTTAAACAATTATCGAAATAGTATAAGAAGAGGATTGGCACTAGCAGGAAACTGCCAGGAATGTGGGAGGGGGCACACCTCATCAACAAGGGTAGCTGCATAATGAATATTTGTATACCTAACCCTGAATTGTACTCTACATCTTTAAAATTAAAAAAATGTAAATAATAAATAAATAAAATCTGATTTTGAGCCTTAAAGCCATCATGCTGCAGGACCAAACCTGAGCCACAGAAGCACAGACACTAATCATCAGGGGCAGAGCCAATAATCTCAAGAAATGTTTGCCTGGTATAACTAAGCCTAACAGCCTGACTTATGAGCCAATGTGTTTTATGTTGATTTTCTAAAGCCAAAAAATATTATTAATAAACAACCACTTAGCTACTACTTGTAAATTTGTAGTTCCCTAGTTCAAACTTTTGGACACAACCTCCATGAAATACCAAGCAAAATATTATATATAATCACCCATTTTTCACTAAAGTATCACTTCTAGCCTTATTTTTATACAACTATTAAAGTTAATCATTGAGTCTAAATTTATTTATTGAGTCTAAATTTATTTATTCTCTTCCTTTACACTGTAATTTTACCAAATCCATAAGTATAAGTGTACTACAGCTTTGAAGCTATACATTGTACTTATTTATTTATTTGTTTATTTATTTTTTGAGTTGGAGTCTCACTCTGTCACTCAGGCTGGAGTGCAGTGGCATGATCATGATAATCACAGCCCATGGCAGTCTCATCCTCCTAGACTCAGGCGATCCTTCCACCTCAGCATCCCAAGTAGCTAAGGACTACAGGCACACACCACCAAACCAGCTAATTTTTTTATTTTTTTGTAAAGGTGAGGACTCACTATGTTGTCCAACCCGGTCTAAAACTCCTGAGCTCAAGCAATTCACCTGCCTCAGCCTTCTAAAGTGCTGGGATTACAGGCATGAGCTACCGCACCAGGCCAAAGATATATATTTTGAAAAGAAAAAAACATAATAAATTACACAACATAAAACTCATTTTGAAAAAGTTACTTTTAAAAAGCCATCCTAGAACATCTGAGGACAGATCCATATTCAAGTACTACAGGGTGATGTGTCATAATATCTCCAATTTAATGGCATGGTACAGAAAAAAATGAAAGAAGATGACAAAATGTTAACAATCATTGAATTCTGGCGATGAGAATATGAATATTCTTGGCATTATTTTTTTTTAGATTTTCCTCTATATTTGAGCATTTTCATAAAAATCAAAATGTGTTAATACACACCAACCTACAGGTAGAAGAACATAGCTTTTCCCTAAGCAGAAAGGCATGACGAGAAAATGTGATGACTGAGGGGCAGTCAGCCGTACTGAAGAATAACCAAGTCCAAGATTAAAAGTCTTCTCTTGAGTTCTAAATTCACGGTTATTGTTAGATCTTGACTACTTGTTCAGTGAAAATGTTTCTACCACCAAAATAGCTTAATCATAAGGTAACTAACTACTCTGATAATAAATTATCAGGAAATCTCATACAAGGATAGATATCCTTCATTCATGATTTCATGAGCAAGGTAGAAACATTTGGTATACTTATGATTGACTGACTTTTATTTGTTGTAAAATAATAAACAAATCACCATTCCTATTAGCTAAGCAATCCTAAGGCAGTGAGTTGGAAAAAGTGAGAAATGACTGTTAAATAAATGTTTACGATAGATGTTGCAAAGTTCAAAACTATGAACTTGAATTAATTTCTCACTGTACTTTATTATTATTATTCTCACTTCTCAGATAAAGAAAGAGTGGCAAAATGTCTTTTCATAGCAGAGAATACTAAATTTCCTTCTTAGCCAGAGCCCCAACCTGTTCTCTGGAAAAGTCATAAAAAAAAAATAACTGTTTTCTTTATCAATTAAGACAGTTTGTCAAAATTACATCTTATTAGCTGCAGGATAAGTCATAGTGAAGAGGACATGAGGAAGGGGTTTTCTTATGTGCTGTTGGTGGTGTAAATTGGTATAATTTTTTTCTTGAAAGCTTTGGTAGCATTTATTAAAATTTTAATTTTACAAATTCTCTGACCTAGCAATTCTATTTCTATGTATTAGTTTAGAGAAATACATCTAAATACAAAGAAGTCTGTACAAGAATGAATTTATTGTATTGCTTCCTATAACATGTATAAAGAAGCAGTTAAATGAACTATGAAACACCCAAACAAGGGGATACTGTGCCAACATATTTTTAAAAATAAAGTACTTCTACATTCACTGATACTGGAAAATCTCCAAGACATAATCTTAGGTGAAAAAAAGATAAACAAATTCAGAAAAGGACTTAAGAGTATATCATTCATGTTTTCTTTTCTTTTTTTTTTTTTTTAGAGACAGGATGTCTCCGTGTTGCCCAGGCTGCAGTGCAGTGGCTCTTCACAGGAACAATCATATCACATTACAGCCATGGACTCCTAGCTTCAAGTGATCCTCCTGCCTCAGTTTCTGAGTAACTGAGACTACAGGCACGTGCCACTCCACCTGCTATCAATCATGTTTTAAATAAATTTTATATTTCCATATATGTAGGTAAATGCATTGAAAGAGTTCCCAAAGGATATAAGGGTCAAATGCTAATACTGGTCACATCTAGGGAAGAACGTGAGACTGAAAGCACACAAAAAATGGAGATTTTTTTCCCCCTGTTTTAGGAGTTTCTCAATGAGACCATATACATATCATTAGGTAATTTTTCAGTGACTTTTTAAATCAGGAGGCTTTATGATTTTAAATATTCAAAATGTTTCAAGTAATAATTTCTGTAGTATTAATCATGTTAGACATTGAAATTTTTAAAATCCACAAATTAAAATTAACATACTAGAAATTAACAAATAGTTACTGCTGAGATAATACTGCACTAAGAGATTTACTGTACATTGTGTAGTTGCATTTCCAAGAAAACTGAAAAAAATTTTCAAAAGTTCCATTTTAAACCAGTGTGAAAAAACAAGTATCTCAAACATGCATAATTTGGAAGAATATTGCTATAACACAACCCCCACAGCTATCATAAAAGCTCTGGAAAATTTCTACCTCACACTGCAGTGTTATAGCCATTTGAACACTTTACGATTCATATAAAATGGGATTCATGGGATACCAAAGATGTTATCAATGAAATGTATTATTTTTAAAGAACACCATCCCATCTATTATGCTGAGTCTAAAAACAATAGATTTTTAACAAGCTGATTGAAGGTACCCTCTTTACAGGGATACTAGGGTTCAGAAAAGTGAATATAAAACTGCAAAAAAAAATGCAAGCAGAGCTGACAGTACAACAGAGGGGAAAGATATTTAAAAGATTACAGAAACATTAAGAGCAATAGAGAAAAATTCATGGATAGACACGAGTGAAAAGACACATAAGCAGGCATGAAAAAAATTAATAAAACCACATGGAAAAACTAATAATATTAAAATGATGGTATATAAGAAAATAGACATGAAAGGCAGACAAAAGAAATCTAACATATGTATAATTAATATTTCCAAAGAAGACAACAAAGAAAATTGAAGAAATACCCACAGAGAATTAAAGATATATCCAAAGGCTAGAAAAGTTAAGAAAAACAGAGATTGAAGAGACATGTTTTTAAGGATAGCATAATTTTTTTAAGTGCAAAGCACTGAAAGTCTTAAAGATATTTTCAGAACAAATATAGTATTTCAATGTCACAAACACTTGGTATTCAAAATACCTGGCCTTTCCAAATTCAAAGTATATGATAGCTTTGATACTCTGGTCTCAAACCACAAATCATGTGAGACCAGTTACACTCAAGGAACAGGATACAGAAGCTTGTCAACAAATTTATAATTTAATCCCCTGCTTAACATCTTTAATTTTTTTAATACGATGTAAAAACATTATATTTTTCTCCCTTTACTAGCCTCTGTCCTTGTTAATATTATCACTAATTAAATAAAGTGGGAAAGAAAATGGGTGTTGATTATGGTCTTTCTCTTCCTCACATTCTCACATCCTCTTCCATTCCTTCTTAAATAATTTCTTTACTTTATTAAATTTGATGGCCAAGTACTAATCAAATACTTTTTCTTTTTTTATTAATTTATTTTATTTTAAAGACATGGGGTACAAATAATCAGATTTTAGATGTAAACACACACACACACACACACACACACACACACACACAAGCACGTGCACAAACTTAACACTAAGAGAAGAAAGGTAGTTCCTTTGGGAACAGCAGGTACCAGAGTTTGTGTTTTCCTTCTTAAGGAACCAAAGACCTGATGTGGAACAGGGGGCTTTACTGCACAGATCAGGCCTTCCATCTTCACGCTGGAAGTAATTTTCCCTTAATTGATAAAAATGGGTAAAAACGAATCAGAAGGAAGTTTGTGGGGGTACCAGTAATGTTTTCTTCCTTGATCTGGGTTCTGATTAGTGAACATATGGTATTACTCACTTTACTGTGATAATTCAGTGAGTTGCACATGTAGGAACATTTTTCTGAATGTTTCTGTATGAATGCTATACATAGGGAATAAAAAGTTTACTTCAGAAAAACAAAGCAATTTCCAAACCACACCATATGAATGTCTGTTAAGGAAATGATGATCACACATTTGAGTGCTGGGGTTTACAGCTAATATCCCCTTGGATATAAGGGTGCCTGAATAAGAGTTTCTCCAAGATGGAATTTTAAGCCAAAATCAGGGTTCTACGTTTTCTTTTGTTGTACACACACGGCAGAGTCAGTCAGTGCACTCACACTCTTGTTCTCAATCTCTCTTCCTCTCTTCCCGTCTTCCTACAAATCTGAACACTGGGAGTTAGGACTAAAAAATAAAAAAAATGTGCTTAGCTTTACCTGCAAAGATAAGTATAATCTGCTGTCAACATCCAAAATATATCATAATGCTATTTACTTTAGCAGTTCTCATTCAGAGCAACATCTTGACTCTTTTGGATTGGCTTTTAAAATAGGGCAGTAAGAAGTTTCTAGCAGCTAAGTGCATCCAATTTAGAAAAGCTTTAGACACTTTCAAAGGACTGAAATTCCTTAGATTTGACCCCTGAGTAAAGGATTAGTCATTGGCTAGAAAATGGAACAGGGATTGATAGAGAGAAAAGCTACCCAGATCTAGATCTGCTTTTAATGCAACATTTTTGTCTCATCTTCAACTCTGAAAAAGTGAGAAGCTACTTGCCAAACAATAAACTGTTGTTTTAAAATTGTGGAATGCAATAACTCAAATTTATTTCCCTTTTTTAAAATCAGAAAAACAGCCTAAAACCACGAAGCTACTTTTGAAAACAGAAAAAACATTTATTCCATGTTATTTATTACATATTTTTTAAACACCAAAAAATTAGAGTCAGCAAAAGTTGAAAGTTCTCATTAACTATCTTTATAAGTGGATTTGTCCCAAACTCACCATTGCCCTGGGAAATGTAGTAATAGAACTGTCGGTAACCAGGGCTCAGGGCCAAAAGGTAAGAATGATTCTCTTCCTGATAAAGAGATTCCTTTGACCCAGAACACTTTAGATTTGAAGACAAAGTAGATTCTGACCAAAAGGAAGAGATAAGAAGATGTGAAAGGCACTAGGCAAACAGGATCCAGCAGTCAAGGGAGTGATAAGCCATGGTCCCAAATTGGTGACTAGCTGCCCCCTGCCCAATCTTACATGGCTTGACACTGTGCCAGATGTGGAGGGCCTGAGGAAGAGGGGGGACACAGCACAGGTTCAACACTGGCAAATCTGTTTGCCTGATTAGAGACCAATAGCTAAAGCCTGTCTCTGTCAGAAGAGTTGGAAGTACCTAGCACTTTCCTCATTAAATGCTAAGATACAGTTCGCCAGCCTGTTTATTTCAGGAATCTAGTTCTTTCAATAAATCATACCTAACACCAGCAAAAGCAAACCTCACACACTGTAAAACTCAACAGAACCATGAACATACATACACAAAAAAATACATACACAAAACCACTTGACTTTCTGAACCCTCCTTAGAAATACGGTTTGGTTAACAACCATCACCTGCATATCTATTTTTGTTCTCTCCCCAGTCCCTTCACAATTCTGCAAGCAGCCATTTAAGTGTGGGAGCTTAAAAAGCCAGGCTGAACACACACTGGGTGAAAGTAGGAGGAAAACAAAAAAAGTTTATGGTCTCAGTAACACAGGCATGCTAAGGAGGAATTAGCACATCAGGAACTGGCCCTGGCTATCTGCAGAAGGAGTTCTGCCCTTGTGAACTCCAACCCACACACTTAGCTGGGAGCCCTTTGATTGCTTTTGTGAAAAGTCAGGAAATGTGGTACACAGACGTGGGGGCAGGAGACATACCTCAATCTCCAAGGAAGCTTCTTTTCACATATACCCTAAGTCACACTTAAGAAGAGATGGAGTAGCCGTTTTTGTTTTTTTTTTTAATTGGGAAATGTCCCTGGCTGGTGGCCAGGAGGGATTTAATAGGCGGACAGTCAGATAGGGTGATTCACTGTTTCAGTTTTCCCTGCACTGAGGCATTTCCTAGGACAGTTTCAGAGAAGCCACGACGAAGACGGTCACTCTACAATGGCACTGCTGGGAGTTCCACAGTAGCAGGCTCTGCCAGGACCTGAGTGCACTGCAGAGAGCAAGTGGCTTCAGCATCTTGATATACAAAATGGAAGGTGGAATGGTATTTTTATCTCTGCCAGTACACCTCAAAATGTGGTCTTCAGGTCATCTGTGCCCTAAAATAGCATCTGGCAATGGCATACCAAGGATGGTGTGGGTAGGAAGTGGACCCTCGTGGGGAGGAGTATTTTATCCCTTCTATCAATTCTATGTTTGGAATTGGCTTCCCAGTTGGAAACAGCAGCACACACCTGGAATCCCAACACTTTGGGAGACCAGGGTGGAAGGACTGCTTGAGGTCAGGAGTTTGAAACCAGCCTCAGCAATACAGCAAGACTCCATCTCTAGAAAAAATAAATAAATTAGTTGTTTGTGGTGGTGTGCACCCATAGTCCCAGCTACTCAGAAGGCTGAGACAGGAGAATTGCTTGAACTCAGGAATTGTAAGCTGCAGTGAACTATGAACATGTCATTGCACCCCAGCCAGGCAACAGAACAAGATTCCGTCTCTAAATAAGTGAGTAAAATTGGCTTTGCATGGTGCTGATAGAAAGCAGACCAACTTTTAGTCAATTTATTATTTTTTTTAACTCCTCTACAGCTAACACATCCCCTTCCTGCATATACTCAGAGCAGACCACCACCACCCACATTTCAGGACACCACTGTTATCTGGCCATGATAGACTCATATATTTTTGAATGAATAAGTTTCAATTTCCTTTTTAAGTAGACAGTCTATGACTCTCAACAATGACTAAATTAAAACAGGCAGTTTTGGTAAATTTGTCATTTTACAATATTGTGGTTTCATCTCTGCCTTACTTCCTCATTTAAAAGACAATCCACCACAAATGTCCTATTGATCATCCTAGGATGCCTCTATCAAAGCCTTTAAAAAATAGCAGGTTTGCTAAATTATTTATATGGCTAACTACTTACAAATTATATTTAAAATAACCAGAGCTGGAAAATGCCTATAGTTGAAAACAAGTGCAAATTCCTTCTGAACTAATTTGCTCAGGCTAGGCTAGCCACATTCACACCAACGGAAGTCCAAATTTGGGGGTGCAGATTTATTTCTCTTGCAGAAAAAAACACATAAATGTGTTATTTTCAGCAAATTCTGAATGTTTGCATTTTTACAAATATGATCTCAGTCCCACCTCATCGAATTTCTTTTTTCTTAGGGATCAAATTAAGATAATTCACTAGGCTTAAAATTCTGAAAGAAATCAATAAATGTCAGTTTTAAGGCTCTCCTACTTCTGGGAGGCTCTTATTAGAAAAACTATTTCTGAGCTGCCTAAATGTATAATCTCAGCAAAGTACATTACAGGAGTGTGATGCGGACAAGGCCCAGTGCTTCACTAAGCTGCTGGGCTTGCTTTCTGTTGAATACAACAGGAAGAAAGAGAATCTTCCTCGGAGAAAAAAGAAAAAAGAGAGAAGAGGAAAGATAACAGGGAAAGTAAAACTCAAATGACCCTTACTGACAGCCCTAACTGGTGAAAATGGAGCCTCTCATATTGGGTTAGGGTCCATCACAAATGTCCATGACATAAAGGCAATGCCAGCAAAGGGTTTCAGAAACCAGCGTATAATCATGATAAAAGGTTAGGCCGGCTGGGCTCTGTGGCTCAGCCTGTAATTCCGCACTCTGGGAGGCCGAGGTGAGTGAATTGCCTGAGCCCGCAGGCTCGAGACTCACTTGGGCAACTTGGTGAGACCTCATCTCTACAATAAATCAATAAAAATTAGCCGGGCATGGTAGTGCGCGCCTGTAGTTCCAGCTACTTGGAAGGCTGAGGCAGAAGGATCGCCAGAGCCCAGCAGGTCGAGGCTGCGGTGGCCGGGAGTGGCCACTGCACTCTAGTCTGGGTGACTGAGTGAGACTCCAACTCAAAAAAATAAAAAAATTTTTAAAAGGTTAGGCCAGCAAAGTCTCATTTCTGGAAATAAGAGTTACAGCAAACACTCAGAAAGTGATTGTGTGTGTGTGTGTGTGTGTGTGTGTGTGTGTGTGTGTTTGTGCATGCACACGTGTATGCCTTGAATAAACCCAAAGAGCAAATAACCACTACTTCACTGAGTGAGTCATTGTCCTAAATACAATGCATATATTATCTCATTTAATCATCACAGCAACCCTATGAGTTTCAGTAGAAACTACACGTGTAGAGGTTAAGTAATTGCTCCTAGACCTTTAGCTAGCAAGTGACAGGCCCAGAATGCAGCCTAGGTCGTAGATAAATATAAATGCCAAATTTGATGACTGCCATTGCCAGCAGGAGAATACTCCATCAATTTTCCCTGGAGACCCTCAAGGCCACACAGGGAGCAGAAAGTGGATGGGAATATTTGCATAAGTGTTCCCTTCACTGAAAGGCAGCTTCCTGAGAAAACTCCGCCCAGAGAGAGACCATCTTGGGCTGGAGGGGGCTGTCTTTCTCCAAAGGCCCAGAAGCCAGAGCAGGGGCCAGGCTCTCAGAAGCACACAGCAGCCCACCACTTGTTCAACACCCCACCACTAGAAATGATGTTTGGCAGGTCCCTGGTGTGCACTCCACATCATTAACAGCTGAGCAGAAAAGGCTTAGAAACATTCTCCTAAATAGGCACAGTGCTGAAGAGATCAGGGCTTTGAGGCCTGTCTGAAACTCTATTTAATGTTCAGCAGAACAAGTATTTGATCCAGTTCCAGGATCAAATATATAAACAGGCCCTACTGCTTCCACAAGTTGCACCCTCTCCCCACACTCTCACCCCTCCATTCACAAATTCAAATTACAGAACAGGATTTCTGCAGGAGGTACTAAATACTGTGCTCTGGATTCAATTGTTTTCTACACAATGTGCATCTTTTAGGAACTCATTTTTTTATTGAATCCCCTTTAAATACTTTTTTGTGTGTGCAGAGTCCTCCAATACTGCATAGTAGGCATATTCCCGTTTTACAAGGGAGGACACCAAATTTCAGCAAGCATGTTGTCTACTCACTACTGCACAGCTGATGAAGAGCAATATTTGAATTTCACCCTCAGTTCTATCATCTTTCTGATACCCCATCCATTTTCCTTTTAATTCTAGTTAGGAACATGCATTTCTAACCAGCTGCAATGAATGTAAAAACAGGAACATAATTTAAATGCACTGTCACCATCAAGTCTACTCATGCACTCAAAGATATACACACACCCACTGACACACAAAGCCCTTTTAGTCTCCCAGTCTCCACAATGCCCAAATGACTGATCACTTCTTTCTCAATTTTCCTTCACTTCTTTCTCAAATTTTCCTTCACTCAAGCTATTGTGTCCAAAACTGCCACTCTGCTTAAACTACTGAGTCACTTTATTCTGCTTTGAAATGGTGATCTATTAAAACAAGATCTACAGAGCCACTTAGACTCATTGGCAGCTTTTACTCTGATACTTGCCAAACGGTGTCCCTGGACAAGATTCTAGATGGTTTTCTTAATCCCCTGCCCCACTCTTAACTCTGTGCTGCTCCTTTTCTCTCAAAGACTTCCCTCTGTCTTTAAAAGATCTGTACCAATGACAGACAGAAGGAAGGGAGGGAGAGAGGGAGGGAGGGAGAGAGAGGGAGGGAAAGGTATAATGAAAAAGGAAGGAAAAAAAATACAATCTTAATCACAACTTCAGAACAGCAACAATAGCTTTGTAACCTGAAAACCCTCAAAGTAAGACGTGACATTTATGTAGACAATGCCAAGTCACAAAAAAATGTTGTTCCTAGGGAACTGTGTGAAGAAGTTTACCTATAAAGGAATGTGTCTCTTCTGCAATTAAAAACCATTTGTGTATATCGCCAACCCCGCCCCTGCCAAAAACAAGCACCACAATCCAACTTTGAGTCGATAAAAGCAAAAGTAGGAATAGCAAGCATGAATGTTCCAAGAGAAGTCTACCTCGAAGGCCAATGGTGAGGAAAAGAAAGTTCTCCTTAAAAACAAAACACACAAAATATTCACATAGATGAGATACAGAAAGCAGTATTTTGGACAACGACCAAACAGTAGAATAAACTTCAAAAACTACTATTCAATAATAGGTACCTGCCAATGCTTACAATATGATTGTCTTTATAACACTCAGCATTTGAGGAAAATCATCTTTAAGCATACAGGTGTTTAAATCATTTGCTTACAAAATGCATGTAAAATTAAACTGAAAGCTAAAGAGGAGGGTCCATCTGATCTTAACCCACCTAGAGCTTCCATAGGGTACACATGTAGCCTAGGTCACTTGCCTTGGGAGAATTTTATTCCCTTGTCCTGGTTTGCTTTAAATGGATTGTGTACTCACCAGAATGCCTTTACTTTAATCCTGGGGATCCTCTGAAACTATGCAATGTGCTTTTCTGAATACACTTTGCTCTCCTCTTCTACACATGCAAGTTTCCTATTATTAAATTGTCATATTTAAAAATGGACTTCAAGGAAGCTATTTGGTTCAAGTGCCTTCCAAAGAGCTCCAGGATACTTAAGTGCTCTCTGTACTTTAAACCTCCCTTCCAACACCCCTCGCCCCTCACCCATTGCCAGATGATTCTAAGAAAAGGGGCCTTCCTATATCTGAAGGGAATTATGCAGGGTTTTTGTTTGTTTGTTTGTTTGTTTGTTTGTTTTTAGAGCAGTGCTTGGTGAAACTGAGATCAAGAGGACTGGGATGTTCGTTCCTAATAAGAAAAATGACAAGCCTAGAAATGAAGGCAGTTATTTCTAGTAAGTGACTTTTATTTAAAAGTCAGTAAACCTTCTATTATTTTTTAATTGTGGTAAAAATATGTATAAAATGTATCATCTCAACCCCTTGTAAGTGTACAATTCTATGTCATTAAGTACTTCCATGTTGTTGTGCAACCATGACCAACATCCAGAACTCTTCTCATACTGCAAAACTGAAATTCTTTACCACCCCAGCACCCAGCAACCATCATTCTACCTGTCTCTATAAATTCAACTACTATAGATACTTCATATAAGTTGAACCATATAGTCTTTGTCTTTTTGAGCCTTGCTTATTTCACTAAAAGAATGGCTTCAAGTTTCATTCACGTTGTAGCAGAATCTCTTTCCTTTTCAATGATAATATTCCATTGTATGTTGCTGTGGTCTGAATGTGTGTGTTCCCCCAAATTTTTATGTCAAAACCATAATTACCAGTGGAATGGTGTTTGGAGGTACAGTCTGTGGGAGGTGACAGCCCTGTGACCTAATCCTGGTGAATGAGATTAAAGTCCTTATCAAAAGGCTTCAGGGAACTGCCTTGCCTTAATGTGAGAACACAGTGAGAGGGCAACATCAGTGACCCAGAAAGTGGGCCCTCACCAAACAGCAAATCTGCTGGCACCTTGATCTTGGACTTTCCAACCTCCAGAACTGTGAGCAATACGTTTTCATTTGTGAATTACCCAGTCTATGGTATTTTGTTATAGCAGCCTGAAAGGTCTGAGACTTACAAAACACATTGTGTTTATCTGTTCATCTATCAGTGGACACTTGGGTTGCTTCCACCTCCTGGCTGCTGTGAATACTGCTGAACGTAAGTGTACAAACATGTCTTTGAGCCCCTGATTCCATTTCTATTGGATATATGCCCAAGGTAGAATTGTTCTATCATGTGGTTATTTTATTTTTAATTTTTGAGAAAACTCTACACTTTTCCACAGCAGGTGCACCATTTTACATTCTCATCAACAGTGCACAACTGATCCAATCTGTCATCACCCTAACCAACACTTGCTATTTGTTTGTTTTGATTGCAGCCATCCTTATGGGTATGATGCGGTATCTCATTGTGGTTCTGATTTGTATTTTTCTACACAATTGGTCTATAACTCATTTTTAACTAAAAGTTCAGAAAGATAATATAAAAGAATTTAGGTTCTCTCCCTGAATTTTCCTTCATAAAAACCCACTCATTCCTGATGTCTTAGTCTTTCTCCCAGTCTTCGCTCTGTAAATCATTCTCCAAATAAAGTATGGATACTTTATCCTCTTGAGGGCATCCCTTCCACTATGTAGAATCTCAGAAGCTTCCTTCCTAATGATGGTGATACAGCTTCTGGGGGAGAGGCAGGAAGGAGAATGAAATAAAACAGTATAGATATGTGACCAGAAAAACAAATCAAGACAAGATCATTCTGCATTAACACACACACACACACACACACACGCCTTGAAGACTAAAACTTTCCTACCAAAAAAGATAAAAACTGAATCTCCTCATCCCAATAGAAAAATATACATAAATTCACAAAAGGTGAAATACCAATGATTAATAAATATTTGAAATAAGTACATCATGAGTAATATAAAAACACACATTACATGAAAGCAAAATTTTATCTCAAAGCAAAATTTTTTTCAAATAATAATCTGCATTCTGATAAGGAAGTGAAAATGGGTACAATCTTTCTGGACAACAATGTGGCAGTTTGTATCTATTAAAAACATTAAAATATTTATCCTTCTGAGCTTAGAAATGCCATCTCTAGAAAACATTCCTTAGGAAATCATCAAGAATTGGAAAATGTATATATATAAACTAGAGAAAGTCTAAATGTCCAACAAAAATGTAGGGACTGGTTAAGTACATTACAGTATATTTATAGTATAAAATAACATACAGTCATTGAAACTATTTTTGAAAAAGTTTAATGTTCAGATTATATCACTACATGGAAAATATTCAGATTATATCATTAATGGCAAAAAACCATACATACACAGTATATATACAGTATGGTCTCATGATATTTACTTTAAAATAGGAGAATACCAAAATTATTAGATCAAGAAACCTAATTTCAAATTCCTACATGGCTATGTTAAGCTTTATAAAGTTAGGTATTTCCTAAATTCTCAATCCTTAGTTTCAACGTAGAACTGGGAAAAAAACGTGTATCTGCCTCACAGGGCTTAGGAAAGGATTAAATAAGTAAACCATGTAAAGTAATAAACTAGGGAATAAATGTTAGTTGCCACTATTGTTTTGAAAATGTTAAAAGTTATTCATTAAATATGGCAGGCATTCACAATAGTCAAATGTCAAACAAAATAAACAGTGAGTACCATGTCATGGTTTCAGACCATGCACCCAATTACCCATAGCATTACTAACAAGATACCCCAAAACAATATTGCAAGAATCACCCTTCTGTATTCAATCAGCATAGGCATCTGGAATAGCCAATAAAGATTATAAGGCCAGGCACAGTGGCTCATATCTGTAATCTCAGCACTTTGGGAGGCTGAGGTGAGAGGATTGCCTGAGCCTAGGAGTTCAAGACCAGCCTAGGAAACATGGCAAGACCGCATCTCTACAATAAATCAAAAAACTAGCTGTGTGTGGTGGCGTGCACCTGTAGTCTCAGCTACTTGGAAGGCTGAGGTGGAAAGACCATCTGAGCCCAGCAGGTCAAGGCTGCGGTGGCCGTATTGTGCCATTGCACTCCAGCCTGGGCAACAGAGTAAGATTCTGACTCAAAAGTAAAAATAAAAAATAAAGATTATAGTGTCAGGAAAGAATATCCAAAATAAAAGGGACAGGGGCTTATGAAATCATTTTTTTAAATGAGGGTAGAAGGAAGAGACCAAAAAATAAAAAATAAAAAAATCTTAGGAATAAGGATTCCCAAGAAGGATCATTGTGCTGTAAGAGGCAATCTTGTTTACGTTTTTTAAAAAATGGTTTCTAAAAAACAATAAGTGGCACAACCAGTTACTAGCCAACAAAATCTGGAATCCCAGACCTAACTCAAAAGTGTTTAAGAAATATATTGATAAAAAGAAGATGAGAGGGGAAAAGAAAAATCAATACAATTTTGAGAGTCTTGACTATGCAAGAAAAAAACAGAAATTCTGACTTCACTTGGTGATGGAGGAAGATGTGTAAATGTATGTAATAAACACTGAAACCATCTGTATGTAAGAATATACAATATGGACCAAGATTCTAGTGCTCACCAACAAGGTTTAATCAGGTGAATGAAATACATGAGGAAAGCCTGAAGAAAGTGCAGTGATATCTGGCAAAGTTGTGGGACTGGTATGGTGAGCGGCCCTTTTCTAACACAAAGAGCAACCACTTCTGAAATGCTTTAGAAACTAGGAATCCAGGAGAAAACTATCCAGCCCTGTCCATAGAGAATTCAGATAGCTTCAACAGAAGAGTCGTAAGTGAACTCAGGGTACTAATTTCAGAATCCTTGATGACACTAAATCATTGTGATAATTTAAGATTACCTCATCTATCTCTTCTATCATTCTAAGGCATTGCCCCTTAAGTGTAACATTATGCCTTTTACCCACAAATCAACCCATTACAAACAGCCAAACCCCTGCACCCTGTAAATGTAAACCTTTTATTTTGCTAAATGAAAAAGTTGTACAAAGTTCTACAAAGAATGGCATCTCTCAGTTTTAGTGTTTTCCAACAAAAGATCCACTGTAATTTAATTTTCCTATCCTCATTAGAAACTGTAGGAAGCAACTTATTTTGTGTCTGAAGCCAACTCTTGCCTTGTACACTAGTCTCTGGCAGAGTAGGTATCCAGAGTTTTCATCTGAAGCATACCATCATTTAACAAGCTATACAAGATATGTTTATAGAGTTTAATGTTCAGCACTGATTGCATGAGAAAAACTGTGTGTGAGTTGTTCTCAAACACTCTTTTAAAATATATCTGATGGTACCAGTCTTCTCATTACAAGGTACATTATAGGAACATCTAGAAACAAATTGCTTCAGTAATGGACCTCACCTGATACCCCAACTTTTCCTGACAGTCATTCCCCCCTGAGCTCCCCAACCTTCTCCCTCCTCCCATCACCATTATCTATTTCTCTCTCTCTCTATCCCCAAACTCAACCCCTCCTCCCCTCCCCCCCTTTCCCTTCTCTCTCTCTCTCTCTCCCTCTCTGTCTCTCTCTCTCTATCCCCCACCCCCAACTGTACTAGAGGGCCTCACCCAAATTCACCCAAGGCTGCTAGGCAAGGCAAAGATACTAAGAAAAACTTTAAGAAAAAGCTCACTGGCCAGACATTCCCTCTGACATAATGAGACAATGCCATTCCTTAAAGGTCTGAGGGCAGCAGATCATCATTGGACTGAATAAGCCAAGTCAGACTGGTGTCAGACTCCTGAAGGATGACACTCCTCACAATGCCTGGCATTTTGGGAGCCGACCTTGCAGGAAAGAGCTTCTCATTCTTCCCCAGTCATCACAAGAGGTGCCAGGTCTACTCTCAGGCTTAAGGAGGAAGCGATTCCTTTCTCTGTCAAATCTTCTTCACTGGTTATTCCAAAATACTGCAACTTTTTGAAGCACAAATGATAACTGCCTAAATGACTCTTTTGACTCAAAACATAATTGAAAAATATGAAAAACAAAAACGCTGACTAGAATATTTTTATGAAAAAACAACCTGTTTATTCTTAGAGGACTTATTTCTGTCTCCCCCAAAAATATGACGTTCCACCTGCTTCAAAATTTCATAAGATATTAATGAATACACTTCCAATGCAGAGGACCCACAGGAATCAAAGAATTGGGAGGGTAAGAGCAAATTTAGATTACGAAGGCCAGGCCCAGCATGGTGGCTCATGCCTATACTCCCAGCACCTTGGGAGGAGAAGGCTAGAGGACTGCCTGAGCCCAGGGGTCAAGATCAGTCAGGGCAACTTGGTAAGATCTTGTCTCTACAATAAATCAAAAAACTCTAAAAACTAGCTGGATGTGGCAGTGTACACCTGTGGTTCCAACTACTTGGAAGGCTGAGATGTAAGGATCACCTGAGCCCAGTAGGTCGAGGTTGCGGTGGCCGTGATTGTGCCAGTGCACAGAGTAGGCAACGGAGTAAGACTACAACTCAAAACATAATAATAATAATTACAAAGGTCACATGCTTCGTGGACAAATGAGAAAATAAGTAGAGATAAATTGGGAGACTGCCCCAATGTGTAGTTAAGTTTTGACTAGAACCTGAGAGTTCTGATTCCTAACCAGTATTTCCTGCATCTCTCTCCTAAATCCACAGGGAAGAAAATTCAGTAAAGTTACCATTTGTAATAATAACTCAAAGAATTTTTATTTCCAAACAGAAATTCAGCAGAAATTCCACATGTATGAATGCCACAGAAAAACATATTTTTTTAAAAAAGTGAAGTTGGAAGAAGTATTTATTATAATAATTCCCAAGAACAGCTTACTGAGCTTAAACAAGCATTATGTCAAGAAAATTCATCAAACAGATGATAATGCTACATTATTTAATAATATTTGTTCTCTGTCATCAAGTCAACAACATAATATAATGGTATACACTACAATTTTCATTCTAAGAGAAACTGCCCAGTTGCTTTGTTTTTTTTGTTTTAAACAACAGATATTTTACCCTGTCAATCAAGTAATATCTACAGTGGCCCTCTGGGTCCCTAACCAGAGTTAAATGTAGTATAAAGGCTACATTAAAAACCACCAAGCTTTGGGATTTTCATAGACAGCCAAAAGTCACTGACCTTACGCTGCTCCATTTTTAACCAACCACACTGGGCTTCCATATTGCATCCATATGTTGCCATAAAGTGGCATGTTGTGGCCACCAGTGCCTCCACTGTCAATACACCAACAGTGGAGCTGAAAACAAAAAGATACGGCTGCTCAACTGGGTAAGGCCCAAGACAGTCAGTTCTTTGGTATTTCTCGTTATAGAAAGAAATACATAAGAATGAGAAGACATTCAAATTCATGAGTTTAGCCTCAATCAGGACATCACTGACCTCATTTAATGTAAAATAAAGATCCTGGATAATAAGATGTTTCCTAGCTATGTTATCAGTGTTAAAATAATTGACAATTGAAGCATAAAAGGAATAGAATCTTCAGGGGATTGTTTATATTACAAAGGCATTTTATTTTACAAATTCACAACAGGCTTCTAAAATCATGTCATACATTACAGAATATTGAAAAAAAGATTTAGAAGTGTACTAGAAGTGAGTTGTATCAGTGATAACAATATTGGATGGTTCACATATTGATTCAGCCCCTGATGGATGCTACAGGTCATAGGCTGCATTCAAGAGTGTGTCATTTAGGTTTGAAAAGAGGAGAAACATGCAGAACTTTCACCTCTGGATTCAACATACTCTAAGATTTTCAGAGAATTCAGAGTCTGAATGGTTGAAGACAGAGCTATCACTACAAAGGAAGAAACAAAGTAGACACCCCTTCAAAAGTCAGGAGCATCCTGTGATATATGTGCCATATTAGATTATTATTATCCTGAACATTAACCATAAACTTTCACTTTCCACACAGGCCATTAAATCTCTTTTACTTGGATCAGTGGCCTGAAGGAAAATGACCAACTCACTAGATATCAACATGAGGACATCTGTTGTGATGGACTACTGAAAGCAGCTCACCTCTTTGTGTAAACTCAAAACCAAGTCATGAGATTACGCAAAGGAAGAAAAAAATGTTTAGGAAGAGGAAAAATGAACTTCCAGTTTTTAACTATTACATTAGTGTTTATCTTTTCAAAGGCAGAGTCTAAGTACAAAGCTATCTCCATTCTCTAAGAAATTTGCTTTTGTTTTTGTTTTTTCCCAACCTAATGAACAGCCTGCAATCAGTATAGAGAAGAAGGATGTCAGGAAACACAGTTTTCTGCATACAGACTGTGCTTTTGTTCTCCAAAACCTAAGACAGCACAGCTCTTTCAGATGTATTAGCTACAAGTGAGCCCAATCAGAAGTTATCAGACAGAATGGATCAGATGTCATTCAGCAGTCGTGTGGGTCCCCTACGAAGTGCCAACATTAAGCGACCTGCTGCTCCTGAGTCTGCTTGTCTTTAGAAAGACTGCAAGATTACGTGAGTCCATATTTTCTGTAAGTAAACATTTGCTCTACAAGGAACTCTCAACCTGCAAACACACCTACCCTTTCACAATAGGTCTCTGCACTAGGTAGACCAACAACATATCTGCATTGGATGCCAACCATTTAAAAATAGGTCTTCAAATGAAAGTCTGTTGCTTTGTGCATGTCAATTTCTGCATGGACCGGCTGACTGAGTTTTCAAGCTACAATATTGCCCACTGAAAAATACACCTTCCTTAAACAAAAGATACTTTTTGTTCCCATGAAGCTTTGCCGCCTTTTCCAGCCCCAAATGACACAAAAGACACATTCTGCCATCCTCAGTAGTGGTTTTAGGCAACCAGAAACAGCAAACAAGATAACAGCAAAAAGCCTAAGAAACAAAACCAAGGTGAGTTGGAGGCGGGGGACGAGAGGCGTAGTGAGAAATGAAATCTAAACTCTACTCTGTGATCCAAGAAACTGAGCCTTCACTGATGAACTGGGCAGGGAGGGGTAGGGGAGGGGTACAAAGAAGGGGAAGAGGATGTTTTTTGTTGCGGAAAAAGTGTTGCTGTCTCTGCTTTTGCTTCAATAGCACCCAGAGAATGCATGGCAAGAGAAATCTAGTTTAGTAACTAAAACTGATTCAATGAGAGTAACACAAGTTTGTGTGTGACATAATGGAGACATTCGAACAAATCGAGGAACTATACAATTATATGACAATTCTTCAAATATTCAAGTATGTTTCAGCACCAGAAAAGAAGTTCATGATTATTCATAGGACACAGCTATCAATTTAGTATCACCTATTTGCAGGATGTGCACCCACCCTGTCATAACCTCTTTTAAAGAAACCGCTAAGGACCTGGAGCGCGACTGTCACCTATTTCCCGGGACCGTGGGCCTGATACTCAGTGTCACGAACGGAAACCAAATAGTGACGAGAAGCCAAGGAGTCCCCGGCGTGTTCTTCTGAAGCCCAGCCCCTACAATCCCTGTGCCGGAGTGTAAAGACTGGAAGTGTCGCGGTTCCTCCTCCCTCCGGGCCGCGCGTCCGGAACGTCCCCGGCTGTCAGGTGGGTGGCGGCGAGTCCCGGCGGGGAAGCCCTGCCCGGCGGCGTCGCGTGTCGCGCGGGTGGAGTGCGGCGGGTCCCGCGGCGGGCCACCGCTCACCTTTGTTCGCTTGCCCTGGCCACGAGGAGGAGCGAGCCGGGCCTCGGAGGAGCACGAGGGGCGACCCTCACGTCCGTGGCTCCTCCCCGGCGCCCCGGAGGACATCCGTGGGCAAGCCAGACCCTCTCCGGCTCCCAGAAAGCAAGCTGGGCGGAGGGGTGGGCAAGCCCCCCACCCCCCGCACACAAAGGTTGGGAGGCGTGAACGCGGGCGCGGGGGGCGCGGGGGCGTGCGCCACGGAGCCCGCGAGTGTGCGTGTGCGCGCCAGTGTGTGTGCGCGCGTGTGTGCGCAGGGGGAGGGGAGGAGGTGCTCCAGCCCCGCTTACCTCTCGAAGATGAGCCGCACCATGAAGATGCAGAAGGCCAGCGGGAAGGCGAGGTAGAGGTCCTCAGCCTGTGGGAAGGTGGCTTCCTCCGTGTTCTTCAGGTCCGCCCAGGTGACATTGTGCGGGAGCCAAAACCTCTCGTTCCAGAACCAGGCTAAGATCCCTGCCATCTTGCTTTGTCCACTCCTGTCCTGCGGCTCCCGCTGCCCGCCAAGCTCTCCGCCGTGCAGGGCGCCCGGGGATGCGCGCCCGGCTGGCCCCGAGCCTGTGCCGCCGCCGCCGCCGCTCCCGCCCGCTGCCGCCGCCTCCTCCGCGGCCGCTGCTCTCGAAGGCTCGCGGCGAGCCCCGGTTCTCTCCTCCCTCTGGCCGCGCTGGGGAAAGGGGCCGCCCCGCCCGTCACATGGCAGCCCGGGCCGCTCGCCCTGATTGGCTGGTCCCCGCGTCAAGCAGCGAGGCACACGCGGCCAACTCGCCCACGCCCGGAGGGCGACTGCGCCCAGGGCGCAGGGACACCGCTCCGCGGCGTGCCGCCCGCCCTGGCGCTGGTTCACCGCTCTCTCGCTTTGCGCTTAGGGCAGTCACCCGAAGCCGGCCCCCCAAATCCGCCCGAGCCCCCGGCTGGCTCGCACATGCTCAGAACGCTGGCTTCTGCGCCGATGGAGTTTCAGGGCTCTCGGTCCTCTTCCCGTGTGCCCGGAGGCGGTGGGGCGGCAGGTAGGGGCCAAGGCAGAGCTTCGAAACCAACTCTGCCCCGAGAGGGGGCGGCAAAAGGAGAAGTAGGGGGCGCCAAGAGAGGAGGAGGAAGAAGGAGGGACAGGATCATCCACTCCAGCGCTTGGGTAGGCAGGGTGAAAATCAGGAACTGGGGCAGGATGGTTTGGCAAGAACCCTCTGCCTCTGCCTCATGCCTGGCTTTCCCCCATCTTTGACCTTCCAGCCTGGTAACACTACTGCCTCTCATCAAAGCAGCTCCCCCGGGGAACGAGGCCCTCTATTTTGATTTGTGAGGTGGTGTGAGAAATTAAGCGTTTAATTGCCATTTGAATATTACTTGCTGTGTGATGATGATGATGATATTACTTGCTGTGTGATGATGATGATGATGATGATGACGACGACGACGACGACGATGATGACAACTGTAGCATTGTGTTAAACCACCCCTCTCAGCTAACGACGACGACGACGACGATGATGACAACTGTAGCATTGTGTTAAACCACCCCTCTCAGCTAACCTCTCTGAAAATGCTGCTGGACCACATTTTGGCTTAGCCTATCATGAAAGAACCTCTACTCTGATACTTGACAGGTTCATTATTTCTGCCTTTTGAGTCTGAAACCTCTAAGTCATTGGGCCTGTGAGGCCTAACCCGGGCACCCTCCCTCCCACAATATATTTCCCCATTGATATTGATAGAGGAACCATGTGTGGATTAGTTCAGTGGCCCATGTACACCTGGGACCAGGGCATACTTTGTTCATTTTTCTCACAATCACTCATTTTCTGCCTGCTTCTACCAGTAAGTTCTATGGGACCTTTCCAGTGGACAAATAAACACACCCACGTAGAGTTATTTTACTCTTCCTTCCCTCCAGTTACCCGCTTTTCACTCCTTTTCCTTTAAAACAAAACTCTGAAGAACGATCTGTACTGTTGCTTCCAATTTATCTCCCCTCTTTTTTTTTTGAACTTTCATTTGGGCGTTTGCCTCTTACGCTGCACTAAAACTGCTAAATACAAACTGTGTTAGTTCAGGCCGCTTAGACCAGGTAGTTTAAAGATCAGAACTTATTTCTCACAGTTCTAGAGACTGGGAAGTCTAAGATCAAGGTGCCAGCAGATTCAGTGTCTGGCAAGGATCCTCTTCCTGGTTTGCAGACTACTATTTTCTTGCATATTCTTGCATGGCAGAGAACAGAGAGAGGAAGCAAGTTCTCTTGTATCTTCTTATAAGACACTAATCCCATTCATGAGGGCTCTACCCTCATGAGCTAATCACCTCCCACAGGCTCCATTTCCAGATACCATCACGTTGGAAATTAGGATTTCAGTCTATGATTTTTGAGAGGACAAAACATTCAGTTCATAACAGTTCTCAGCTCCTTTAACAGCAGCATTTGGCCTAGTTGCTCCATTCCTGCCTCTTGAAACGTTCTTGACTTGGTTTCCAGAAACCACACTCTTCTGGAATTCCTCTTCCCTCATGGTCACTTCTGCTCCGTCTCCTTGCTGGTTCCCTTTCACTTTCCTAACCCTAGAATTTGGAGTGGCCTAGGAGTCAGTCTTTTGTCCTCTTCACTCTTCTGTCTGTACTCTTTCATCTGGTGATTTTATCTAGTCTCATGCCTCTTAATGACATCTCTATGGCCTTCAGTGTCATACTAATAGCTCTACCATGAACTGTGCCCTGAACCTCTGATTCTTAAATCCGTTCAGTTAAACGGATTTAAGCTCCACCTGAATGTCTAGAGCCATCTCAAGGCCAAAGTACTAACTCTTCCTCCTGTAGTGTTGGCTCAAGCGAAAATGTAAATTCATTTTTCCCTCTTCTTTACTTTTCTCTTGCCTTTTTTCTTATCCATCACAAATCCCATCAGCACCATTTTTAAACTATAATCTCACCACCTCTTCTGCTACCATCTTGGTCAAATCAACCAACATTTGTCATCTGCCGGTAACCACCTAACTCCCAGTTTCAACTCTTGTCCTTCTGCAGTCTAATAGGTCTGACAATTAAGTTTGCAAACCCATCCTGGAAAAAGTGCTACATACCTCATTGCTGAATATCACTATGGTCACCTTCAAAGTACTCCCCTTAGGAAGCTATACACCAGTGCCAGTGCCTAGTTCATGCATCAAAGCAATTTTAGAACTCTTTTTCTGGAATGACCATCAGAGCCATCACTGCACTATACTTGATGTCCTGAATGCCATCAAAATGTCTTCCTTTCGATATTTCCTTTATCTTTTGGTAAAGAAAAAAAGTCATTGGGGGCCAAATCAGGGGAGTAGAGAGTGTGTTCCAATGCAGCTATTTTTTTTTTTTTTTGAGTTGGAGTCTCACTCTTTCACCCAGACTGGAGTGCAGTGGCCGCTCCCAGCCACCACAGCCTCGACCTGCTGGGCTCCGGCGATCCTTCCGCCTCAGCCTTTCAAGTAGCTGAACTACAGGCACACGCTACCACGCCCGGCTAATTTTTTTTTTGGATTTATTGTAGAGATGCGGTCTCGCCAAGTTGCCCAGGCGGGTCTCAAACCCGCAGGCTCAGGCAATCCACTCACCTCAGCCTCACAAGGCTCGGGATTACAGGCTGAGCCACCGAGCCCGGCTGCAATGCAGCTATTTTTTTTACTGTCTAAAAACTCCCTCACAGACAGTGCTGTGTGAGCTAGTGCATTGTTGTGATGCAAGAACTCCTTCAGAACTATTTTCGCACACACCTTTCTCATGCTAAGATTTTCAGTTAAGATTTTCCTAACTGTTTCTCTATCAATGTTTACTTGGTCTGCTATGCCTCTCACATCAGCCGATGATTTTGATATACAATTCGATGAACTTTTGCAATGTTTCCATCAGTTCTGCTTGTTACTGACTGTCCTGACCTATCTTCATCAGTGATGCTTTCTCTCCCCTCAGAAAAACATGTAATCCATTTGCACACTGTTTTCTTCATGGCATTATCCCTACAAACCTGGACTAACATGCCCCTGATTCCACTTCCACTCTTGCCAAGTTCAACATGAAATGTAATGTTTATTCATTGCTCTACTTCAAACACTGACATTCTCACAACGGCACACAAAAATATGCAACAACCGTAATGAATGCCACTCAGCAAGATACTGCCTTACATCAACACAAACACAGCTATGAGACACTGATATACCAAGGTTATGAAACCCTACCGAGTTGTTTGTACAGTGCTGCCAGTGTAAGCACATGGTGGCAGGTTCGTGAACTTAATTGTCAGACCCCGTATTCCCAGCCAGAGCGAGCCTGTTGAAATGTAAGTCCGATCACTCCTGTGCTGAAAGCCCTACTTCTTCCTCATCCCTCCCCAAGGGGAAAGCCATAGTTGCTACAATGACCTCTGACATCAAGCTCTGTTAACTTTCTGACTCAGCTACTCTTTCCTCTTCTTTATTCTGCTTCAGTCACACCAGCCTCCCTGCCCTTCTTTGGACATACCAGCCATTCACACTTGATTTTGCACTTAGAGCTCTTGTGCTAGCTTGCCTCTGTTCCAGGAACTCTTTTCCCACAAATATCCATGTCTGCTCTTTCCTTAATGTCACTCGGGGTCATGACTTTGCTGGGTACCCTGGTTAATCCACAAGGCTCACCCCCATTTGCTCTTCCTATTCTGCTTTTTCTCCATAGCATTCATCACCAGCAGCACAACCTGTATTTTACTGACCTCACTATTGACCTCCCACATACATACACACTAAAAGGTAAGCTTCGGAAAGTTAAAGTTTTGTGTCTATTTTATCCATTGTTCTATCTCTAGGACCTTAAACAGTGCCTGGCACATAGTAGGTACTCAATAAACTATTGAATTAATAAACTTTCCTAGGAGGGGGAAAAACTGAATAATTGTGTAAAATGTTTATATATCCACATTAGACATAGAGTGAGCTGCTGGACGGCACAGAAACCCTAGTACTTCGCCTCCTACCCTAGGGTTTCTGTGCCGTCCAGCAGCTCACTCTATGTCCCAAGCATGTAGAATAGTGTGGGCGTGAAGAAGGAATTGGTCAATTCTGGGGTGGGAGAAGGAAGGTATCATTAAAGTGAGTCTTAATCCGGGAGAAGAAGTCACCATCTCCACTCCAGACTATGTGACCAGCTGCTCAGTGTTACTGGCAACTCTCTGGAAGATGCCTTGGCACCAACTGCATTCATGTAGGCGACAGAGAAGAGGTTTTGTTAAGGCTTTCACCACTTTTGTGGCTGAAGGTCATGTCATAGTGCGGTCAAGCCTTCTGAACCAGCCAGATCCCAGCTGTGGCTGCCTCTGGTTTTGTGTCACTCTCTCCTGTAGGACCTGATAGTACTTCGCCTCCTACCCTAGGGTTTCTGTGCCGTCCAGCAACTCACTCTATGTCCCAAGCATGTACAACAGTAAGTGTTCCTGAGTTAATGCCATGGGGCTGAACTTTGATCACGGGCAATGGAAGCCAGTGGATATATTTTTATTCCTTTCCCTTCCTCCCACCCCTCAGACACACATGGTAGCTTCAAATACCCCCTCTGAAAATACCCTGTGATATAAACCCATCAGCTTATTTTGAAGTTAAGACCCACTCAGTAACACACCCCTTATATGTCTTCTCTTTCTCTAGTTCACTCTCCTTTTCCCTCGTATTTGCTTCCCTGAAAATATACTTCCCTGGATCTTCTGTTTTTCTAGAGAAGCCAAAATAATAGAAGAGCAAAAGATAGTGTTGCTCTCTGATTCATCAACTTTGAGAAGGTGGTGGGATTTCAGGAATATTTTGGAAGGTGAGTTTTGTTAGACAGTGGAAGGAGGATTTGGTACTCATCTGTGAATCTTGCACAAGTACCAATAGTACCTGTCTTGCCTCTGTCATCCAACTGTCATGAGGCCCACATGAGGGGACTTATGGGAAAGAGTTTATAAATGGTTTCTCTCTATACCCATGTACAGTGCGGTAAACATATGCTTTCTTAAAAAATCTGCTCAGCAAAATTCCTCCAGGCAATGGCCATCCTCCATCCAAATGTTTATCCAGAACAGAGTAAAACATCATTCTGTGTCTGAACACATTTTATCGGTTCAAGGATGAACTGTTGGCCCAAAATAGCAATTGAAATCTTTCTTCAGGTATTAGGGGTTGGGTCAAAGGCAGTCTTTCTTTGGACACTTGGATTCAAGGATTCAAAGTCAGAAAATGTTGGCCCCTTGTTTCATCATACGGCTAAAAAAAAGTAGAAGCTAGTCTGCAACAAGAGAGAATAATAAAGCAGATCTGTAGAAAACCTTTTCTATTATTGACAGAAACAGAAGACTTTTTCTCTTATTGACAACCCTCAATTACTTTGGTATTCCTAGCTAAACCAAGTCACCAGCTAGGTTTTCTGTCTTCTCTCTAACAATCAAAATCTATTTAAATGTCAGTGTTCCTCTTGCAACTTTCTTTGACATACTATTGTTGTGTTAGAATCTCATTAAAATTTCAAGCATGTGTTATAAAACTACCAAAGAAAAGTGAGCAACAACCAGGTTATTTGACTGTGGGTTATTCAGTTAGGGATTCAATTCACCTTAGTTATACATTTACAAATTTATAGATACCTTCAACCACCTGCTAGGTGTAATCAATCATGACAGCATTTTCTATATGTATATATAGGTGAATAGCATTTAGAAGGCAGATATTTAATCCAGTTTTTGTTTTGTTTTGCTATAACATAGTAGCACAGACTGGGTAATTTATAAAGAAAAGAAGTTTATTGGCTTATGGTTCTGAAGGCTGGGGACTCCAAGAGCGTGCATTTGGTGAGAGTCATCCCATACCAGAAGGCATCACACAAACACACAGCCCTGTTGGCATTGGAGCTCCAGGTTCTACATAGCACCTGGGGCCAACTGCCTTCTTATCTTAAGGTTCTATAAAATAATCTCTTATATTCATGATAAATTCCTCTTTATCACTGTTATTTTAATTCCCAAAAGTCCCCTACTATCCATGACATTATTCTGAGAGCACATGTCTTAAGCACTGTGCTAAGTTGAGCTCAGGCCCTAGAGAAGGTTGGTCTCAGGAAAAAATATACATAGCACACCCCCCAAGAAAGCCACTTTGTACCTATGCAAGGAAGACTTCTAATTGTTGCCTCAGGAAACCAAAATGCAATTTATGCATCAGACAAATATGTAGCTCAGTGAGAAAGTGAATAGTTTGGTCAGTAAACAGACGAGACAAGACAAAAGAAAAGGTACAAAAAATTTTGTTCAGGGAAGGAAGTGGCACTGGCTACACCACATGTTAGGAAAGCACGCTTTGCTTTTTGAATAGAAAACATCATCAGAGAATACACCCTTATTTCCAAGCAACTAAAATATATCAACAAAGCTGAGCCTTATCTCTCATTCTCAGATACACACCCAGGTCTTAATGCTTCCACGTACGTCTGAGTTTACATTATAAGAAATCTTCGCTTCTTAGATGCTGGAGAACAACCAGAAGTTTCGATGAATTTCCACTATGAGTTGCATAACACAAAATTGCAGTACTTATTCTACAAAAAGAATGTAAAAGCTATTTGGGGAGCAAGATGTGCTCACAAGAAAAGCCAGATCACAATACACGCCAACACCACTCAAGATGGCTCTTGAAAGTATGCAACAAGTGCCTGAGTATTGCAGACAACAAGGACTTCTTGCTCCAAGGAGGAAGAAGGCATTCTGTTTTGAAGAGGTCAAGAAAACTTCAAGTAAGAGGCAGAAATAGAATCAGACTTTGAAGAATGAGTAAAGTTTGAAAAGGCATGAGCAAAGGTAAAAAGTGAGGAAGATTTGCT
>CAUYQG010124567.1:0-17136 GCA_963574415.1 Tarsius wallacei | reverse complement strand
TCGCTTGCCCAGGCGGGTCTCGAACCCACGGGCTCAGGCAATCCACTCACCTCAGCCTCCCAAAGGTGCGGGATTACAAGCTGAGCCACCGAGCCCGGCAGGAAACATTTTTTATCGCCAAGACTGGGGGATGGGAAGTGTGCTACTTGCATTTATTGGCTAGAGGACAGTGACACTGCAAAACATCCTACAATGCACAGGACAGCCCCCTCCCCTGCAAATAACCATGACCTGATCCAAAATGTCAATGGTGAGAAATCCTGCTGTAAAGCAAACTCACAGACAGAAATGACAGAGGAGCCATAATGTGGAAATCCCTCCAGATATAATCCAGATGTAGAGGGACTAGTGAGTCCATGCCCTGCTTAGAGGCACAAAGGTTGAATCAGAAAATGAAATGCTTTGCAGGCCAGTAGACACTGTGGGCTACAGTGTGTACTGTGGGACCTGGGGAAGGGCCTCACTCTTGGGGAAGGGTCTCACTGGATGACACGCCTTGCTCCTTACTGCCAGGACAACAGGTGGAATGTTTTCTCTCCTGCTGCCTCCTAAGAGATTTACTGTTACAGTCACTCAGAATCAAGGGGGGAAACTAGGTTAAAAGAGTTTTCTTGGTAGGACATTAAACCCAATCACTCAAATACCTTTTCTGTATCTCTGAGGGGTAAGCCCACGGGTCAGAAAATTAGGATTGTGCCCCTGAATTCATGTGCTAGGTTGCTTCAAAATCTTCTTACATTCTTATCTGTCCAAAAGAAAACAGGCTGCCTAGTCCTGGGGAATGCTCTATGGTCAGAAGAGATAACACAGTCAGAAAATCCTTTAAAATATTATGATTATATCAACATATTGGTTCCTTTTCATAATATCCGTGGTTTAATTAAAATGCAGAGATGTCTAGGAAGGAAGCAGATGGGACAATTCCTCTGAGGAACAGGAAGTGCATGCTGGATTTACTTTGGAATGCTTTCTTCTTTGGAGGCTTTGAGGCATTGTATATTTGGAACAACCAACTGGGCTGTCTTTTGTCCTGCTTGGACAAGAAAGGAGGTTGAAGTCCACTATTCCCAAATGTGAGTTAATTAGTGCATAGCCCGAACACAGCAGTTGAAATCTGCCTTATGTATTTATAATGTTTTATAATTCCATTAATTTAGAATAAATAGAAAGAGCAAATTTCAGTTGTCATAGCCAAACTATTACTGCTAACCTCTTACTAGAATGTTTTTCCCAGTTACGTCTCCACACATTCAAATTTTTGCTGTTCTTCAAAACCCATCACAGATACTACCACCTCCAGGAAGTCTTCTTAGAATCTGTCCCAGTGTTCCATTTAGTTGTGAGAGTTTTCTACTCTGCACTTTATCTGTTACTCTCTTTTAGTCCTTCTGTACTATTCATATTTTTATTACTTAGTTACTTCTCTCTTTTTCTTTTCTTCTCCCTTCTTTTTTCTGTCTCTCCCCCCCCCGCCCACTCATCTTTACATTCTGTGTCTTACGCATTTCCTTTACCTGCAGCCCTTGGCAACATGCCCTAGGAACTTGCCATGCACACTGGATCACTGGAGTATTGATGAGTGGACATGTGGAGGATGTGGTCACATTTCTTCTACGCAATTATGGTAGTCATTGGCAAACATTTTCTTTCAAATAGGTCAGAAGTGAATTTTTCCAGCCAAATCAAATGTTCACAAGTTCCAAGTAAGTAGAAACAGTGGTTTAGTATAATTCTTGGTGCTCTGTCCTACATTAGACTATGGGGAGCTTGGAGTGGCCAGGGCAGTGTGTGCAAAGTACATCAGAAAACACTTGCATTGGCCATTTATTTCACCTCTCTGTGTAAATTTCCTCACCTGTAAACAGATGAAATAGTGATATTTATGTTACTGAAGGATTTTCAGGAGGATCAAATGAAATATTCTTGGTGTAGTGCTTAGAAGAGTGACTGGAACCTAAGAACTCTGAGGAACGCAAACTTGGTGATTGATTTTATGATATCTTGTGCCTTTAGGCGATGTTGTGTGTGAACATCGTAAGAGAACTTACACACACCTAGCTTATGTTGCCTACAATACACCTAGGCTGTATTGTGCAGCCTGTTTCTCCCTGGCAATACACCTGCCCTGTGTGAGACTGTATTGAATACCGTAGGCCACCGTAACACAGTGGTATTTGTATATCTAAACACAGCTGAACATGGAGAAGGTACAGTACAAGTATGGTGTTGCAGTTTTATGGGACCACTGTCATACTTGCAGTCCATGGTTGACAGAAACACCATTATGGTGCGAGACTGTATTATCTATTAAAATCAAATCTTATTTTCAGGGCTTAGAACCAAAAAAAGTTTATATCTCCTGCTTGTTCTGTCTTCTCCTTACAAACTAGGAGAGGTTATTTATCTGCTTTTTACAAGTACTGTGAGAGTTGTAGATAAACTTTAGCGCAAGACATGCTTGGCTTTATTACACGTTTCCTTCCATAGTCTTTTTAGTGAGAGCCAAAAACCCTCATGTGGTCCCTTGGATGTTTCTGCTTCCCTGACTGCATGCAGTGCCTGCTCTGAGTGGAGCCTCCATCGTCCAAGGCTTCTTCAGTCTTGTCTGTGACTGTCCACCCCTCGCCTGCTTTAGTCACTCGCCAGGAGAGTTGGCAGAAGAATCGGCCCAGACTGCCAGTCACAAGTGTCAATCAAGCCACTCCTGACTGCTGTGCTGGGTCTGAGGGATGTGATGGGTGAACAAGACAACACAGTCTGCGCCCTGCTGAGTTCATATTAAAGCAGTGCAGCACAGTGCATAAATTGTGAATAAACTGTTGTTTTAGACATCATTAAGTAGTTAATTAAATTAGAGGAGGAAATCAGTGTGAAGGTAAATTGCAGGCTATGATGGAGTGGATGAGAGGGCCAAAACCATTCCTTGGCCTGCAGCTTGTCTTTCAGCCTCAGCTCAAACGTCACCTCCTCCAAGAGGACTTCCCTGACCATCAGAACAAAGCAGCCACTCTCTGCCCCATGCCCCACTTTATTTCCTTCATTCTGCTTTTCATCGTCTGAGATAACCTGGTTGATGTAATGCTTGCTTGTTTCTTGTCTCACTTCCTCTTTGAGAATATATGCTCAATGCTCTGGACTTCCATGTATTATTAGGTTCATGCATAAGTTTGTAGTGTTTTTCACTTGCCTATGAAATGTAAATGTCACACAATGGTTGACTGGTCACAGTTCAAAACATTTGACAATTCTCGGGTTGACTGATGTGGATCATCATAGATTAAAGTGTTTAAATGGTCTTTGTCAAAGCCCGATGGTCTTCCTGAATATGGAGAATCACTCAGGTCAGAGTGGCCCACTTTGAAACAACAAAACCATTATCTTGCCGCGCTTTCCCGGATGGCGTTCTCTTCGTACATGGCACAAACGTTTCGAGCCACCTCTGCTGCCCTTTTTTCTCTGTTAAACTTACAAAGAAGAATGTCAAAGTGTTCTTTTTTTCCACTTGACACTTTATCCTTAGCCCACAAATAACACTAATGTTCTCTGGTTCTGCAAAATGCAAGGTGTATTCATAAGCCCAAATCGTCACTCCAAATGACAGTGCAGTGTTGCCATGCCAAAACCAAACACTACAAACTTATGCATCAACCTAATATTTACTGCTGCTATCTACATGAACCAACCACAAAGGAGGCCTCTTTTATTCAGATCGGAAACTACCAAGTTGTGAATTTCACACACTGGCTGGAGGATTTTGGGGGTGTGATGGAAATGGTTTAACTCAATTCAGTCCAACTCCCATTATTCTTCAGGCAGTGAACCTTGGACACAGAATTCAACAGAGAAAAGTCTAATGTTTACCCTCCTGCAACTTAGAGTCTGGCCAGGATGTCAGACACAAAACTGCAATTATTAAAGTCATTGAATAGCACTTACTTCCTGCCAGGCAGAATTCTGAGATCTTTACTGAATTACCTCACTTAATCCTCGCCACAGGTGTGATTATTGCACCTGAAGAAGAAAGCAGATGTGTCATCTGTCTTGTTTGCTATTAATTCTTCAGCACCATGCCCTGTGCCTGGTAAAAGTAGATGCTCAATAAACACATTCACCAATGAGCGAGTATTTTGAAAGGAGAGGACGGTGTTTGGGAGTCTGTAGCAGGGGGGTTTGACCCAGTCTGAGGCATTAAGAAACCCCCCCCCCTGAAATTATGGCATTTCATTTAAGACTTGAAGAAAGGATAGGAACTTACTTACTGTGCTTTGACTTGAGAGTAAAAACCTGGGCAGGTTTATCCTCACTGATCTTACATAAGCTAATTTTTTCCTGGGGTA
This sequence comes from Tarsius wallacei, assembly GCA_963574415.1. Taxonomy (NCBI): domain Eukaryota; kingdom Metazoa; phylum Chordata; class Mammalia; order Primates; family Tarsiidae; genus Tarsius; species Tarsius wallacei. The sequence continues at coordinate 12,799 of CAUYQG010124567.1, read as the reverse complement.
TAGTTTCCTTCTTAGCAAAATGGAAAGCTGTAATGATGAACCTTCTCCCAAAGGAGGCCGTCAAAACAGAGAATGATCCAAGTAACATTCCCATAAGCCTCGGGCTTCAGTGAGAGTCAGCAGCAGGATGGGCAGCAGTGAGGACTAGTGGCTGGGAGGCCCTGGGCAGGGGCTCCAGCAGGTCTCGTCAGCCAGAGAGATGCTCTGCTCTCCTCAGAAGTTGGTCTAAGCAGAAGCTGGGAGCAGCCTGGTCTGCAGCACAGCACTCAAGAAACTCCCAGTTACTTGCTTTTTTGCCACTTGATGGATGTGAAAACCACTTGGGGGAGTTTCTTGTCTCTGAGCTCTCTCCCAGTCTCCAGGGTCTTCTCGCATGGCATCTAAAATAGGTTGCCTTTATCTAGTTGTCCTCCTAGGCTTCCAGTGTCCCTGTGTCCCTTTCAGAGACCTCTTTCTGCTCTTGGGCCTTCCCTCCAGCATCACCACTATTGCCTTAGAACCCCCTCTCCTTACAAACACCCCCTCCTCTCCTAGTGACCCTGCTTTTATCCGTGATGCCATTAGGGGTTCCATTTGCGGAGTGCAGGACTGCTAACCTTGCATTTGCTATGCCTCCTCATAAGATAATTGCCTTTTAACGAGAGTTTTTGTTAATAATGCCTAGTACAAAAGCATGGATCTCTAACTTTGACATTTGGGCTTTTACAATCCCAAGTAATCTTTTCAGATCCCCTTCTTTCTGCCATAGCCCATATGAGGCAGTATTAAAACAGTTTAATTAAGAGTATTAAACAATCTCTTTTTTTCCTGAAATATGCACTTTAGAGCAGGGGATGGCATTCTATATCAAATATCCCCATCATTCAGCCTAATGCCTGTTAGATCATCGGAGTGGTAACCAATTGTTGGAGTAAAATGATGAGGTATATGATTTAGGATGAGGGTGTTTGGAGAACTTTCTGTTAGCTAGACTCATCAAGAGAAAGCATGAAATTAAATTCCTACTCCAGAGGTTTGCAAACCTTAAAGTGAGAATCTCCTTGTTATCCCCAGAGAATCTGTGTTAATTGTCTTAGGGGTTATCTGTGTTCTTCACAAGCTTATCAAGTGATTCCAGGGCTGGAGCAGTGATCTTCTTTGGATATGTTATTACATCCTCCCAGCCTGTTTTCTCTTCTGTAAAACAGGGTTGTTGAGAGAATCAAAAAGAAAAGCAGATAGAAAAGCACACTCACCAGCTAAAATAGTGTAGGACAAACTATCAGTGGCAGATTTATCTGCCCAAGGAAATTCCAAATTCCTTCTCCCTGCCCCTTGCCCATTCTTCATATGGGTAGGTAGAGTACATAGGTCTGATGCTAAATCAGTCATTTAAAATGTGGATTGAAGAAAATGTTTTCAACTGAGGTCAAGAGGTACTGGTTGGCTTGGAGTGGACTATTTGGGACTTGGGTTCTAATTCCCACAGTCCTTTGCTTTAATAGAGGACATTTCTTTCATTGGTTTAGTTTTTGCTTAGTTCTTTGAGGATAACTGTGGGCAACATCATCAGTGAGTACTTTTTTCACTGAAAAAGTATTTGCTGAGTGCCTACTATTGACTCAGAAGGTATTTTCTATGTTCCTACTGTATTCTAGGACTGAAATATACAATTAACACTGAAGCATATCTACCTATTTATAAATTCCATTCCATGGCTTTGTTTGAATGATCTATTCCAGGTTTAGGGTAGGCTCAAACCCACTTTGTTTGTGCTGTGAAGGACCCTCACACCCATACAAAGTATAAAGTATCTTCCAGAAGCTTTTGCCCATGTGTATTGATTTATCCATCCATTCATTCATTTTCTCAACTAATATTTACTATCAACTTTGTTCCAGGCACAGGGTGAGGCACTAGAAATACAAAGAGAAATTAGACATTGATCTCTCCCTCGAAAAGTTTGCGCTTTCATTGTTAGATAAGATAGGTAAGTAAATACAATAATGTACTGTGATTGAGGACTGACACTACTGTTATAGATAGTCATAATTAAACTTAAGAAGCACTTACAATGTGCTAGACATGGTGCTAAACCCTTCATCTGAACCATCCTATTTTGTCCTCAACAATATCACTTGAGATTCTGTTATCATCCTTATTAGACCTGTAATGAGGCTTAGAGGTGTTCAATAAGTTGCCCAAGACCACACAGTAAGTCAGTATCAAAGGCTAATAAACCCTGGCTGTCTAACTGCAGGGTCACTCCTCTTAAGCACACTCCCTCCGCGGAGGATGGATCCGAGATTGGTGTATGGTCACAGAAGCTCAGAGAAGGCCAACTATGACAGCAACACTAGTAGTTTATCAAGTTATAACAGAACCAAACTAGGATCCGCTCACCACTCACCAAGAGCTGTAAGACCAGACACACATACCAAGGTTTTGTCAGAGTAAAAAGGAAGGCGTTTATTTGTAGAGTGCCAGCAGGGAGAATCAAACAGCTAATGCTTAAATCCTGATCCCTTGATGGCTTTCAGGTAAGGAGTTTTAAAGGCAAGGGTAGATTTGAGGAAAGCAAAAGTTACAGGCAAAATCGTAAGTCAATGCATGGAAGTTACACATTGTTTGGGTCAAACAGGGTGGGACATTTTGAAACGGGGGCCTATAGGACCTAGGGAGATTCAGAGATTTCATGATTCACAACTGGTTAAGGAAGAGAATCTTTGTTTAAAAATTGAGGGTCAGCAGAAAGGAATATTAACGCTGGCTTGTGGGCGTAACTCCCTCCAGACTCCTCAGGAACAAATTTAGAAGAAAGAGGGGTGGGTGGTCATAGTCCAGACTTCAGTTCCCCCTTACCTGAGGTCCATGTGCCAGAGGATCCATTCAGTGGGGGTCTCGGTTTCTGGAAAACAACTCAGGAACATATGTTCAGATGTTATCTTTAGTTTTTATAGGGAAACCCAACATCTCTTGACCCTAACTTTCTTGGCTATTGTTTTAAACTATTACTACCTTTTTGTTTATTAAGTTGCCCATTTACTTTTCAGGGTAGGCTAGGCGCCTAGAATCTCCCTTGAAAAAACTCAAAGTTTTTAAAATTTTTATTTTTATGCTTGAGGGCTCTCAGACCTCCAAATGGGAGTCCCTGCTCCATCTCAAAGTGCCTACAACATGCCAGATGTTGGCCTTACTGTCTCACTTCATTTAAGAATATGCGAGGAAAATCTTGTTATTGTGCCCATTTTATAGCTGGAGAAACTGAAGCCAATGGATGTTAAAGTTGTGTTAATATCTACCCAATAGACAAGTGAATGCACTGGGGTTCAAACTGTTGGAGTCAGATGGACCCCAGACCCACACTCCTCCCACTCTGCCTTACTGCTGGCCAGAGATCATATGAGAGGTGTCTCTTGGGAAAACATCCCAGGGAATGCTCTTCTGTGGCGAATCTGAACGACCCGCACAAGCAAACCAGACCACTTAGTCATTGTCTCAATAGCACCTGACTTCGGATGGCCCTAACTTGCCAGGCCCTGGCGTCTAAGGAGGCCATATGATTATTGCCAGACTGAATGGTCTAACTCTGTTTGTCATTATGTCATCATAGTCCAAAAGTCAGAGAGGTAGCACGTTGGTGGCAGAGTCGATTTGCATTCATGTGGCCTGCCCTGACACTACAATTACTTTGGTCTTTTCTCTCCCGGGAAGTCCAGCATGTTTCTCCAATGTTACAAGCATTTTTGTAAAGAGGAGAGCCCGTGAGGCCTTAAAGATTATTCTGCCAGATATCCAAGGCACACTTTTATTTTAAATTTTATTTTTTAAAATATCACTCAGGGAAATATGGATCTTCTTTTACCGACACTTAAATCGCTTCCTTGCGCCACCAGGGACACTTGTCCCTTTCTCTTTGTTATGCACAATAGTGTCTTTGACAGACTCACAAACCCCAGGCTTAGGCACTGCACTTGCTGGCCTTGCAGTGATAAGATTCCAAAGTCATGATCACTTCATGAACCCACACCAAACCAAACCTCCATCCTACATGACTGGTTTGGGAACGGGCTGTGCTCTTTAATAATATCAACCTCACTCTCATCTGAAATCTCAGTGGGAGTTGGTAAGGTGGTGCAGTCCTTGGGTCAACTTACTTTTTCTGTGCTTTCGTGTGCCATCAGGGCTTGCAGGTTAGGAAGGGCAGCTCCTTGGGTTCGTCTCTGTTCCTGTGTTGTGGTTTTGTGTGTAGAGAGTGGATAACTCAGAACTAAGTTACTGACCCACTGCTGAGGCTGGCAGGAAGAAAAGCAGTCGTGGAGCACAGAATCTGTCTGTGTTAGCTTGCTGTCACCCACTATCTACGCCGCTTTTGGCTTCACCTAAATGGTAAATGGTCCTATTGTTTGGGCCTTAGTATTAAAAAAAACTAGAACTCAATCTAGATTAAGCAAGGACAGAGACTCATTTCATTGCACTGTACTTTAATATTCCTGAGATCCATGGCATCACGGTGGCTCCTTTTAACAGCCATCCCCCTCCAGGGCGGAACACTATGCTGTCTTTGTTTCATCTGATCTTTCAGCTAAATAAGAGATGGTCATTTATCCTCACGACTCCCGTATCCTGCTGGATTTCTCTTGCTGAGAAAGAAGCTGACCACACGGGAAAAGGTAGAGGTTTCAGGCAGAGCGTTATAGCGTGTGTTTACAGGCAGGACTGACTTACTCAGCAAATCCTGCTCGGAGGAGCTCCAGCCAATGAAGAGGCTACATCCCACTTGCTTGGGGGCTTCTGAGTTTGAGCTGCATGCAGAAATGTAAGGCAGTGCTTCCTGGCGCCGATGGCGAAATGGGACCCAGCTCCAGTTCCTCCTCGGGCTCCCCAGCTCTGCAGACCTGGGAGAGAACCGACATAAACATCCTGGTGATGTAGCCAGCTGCAGAGGCCGAGGGAATCCCATGGATTCAGGAGACTGGTTTTTTATGTAGATTTTTATTTTTTATTTGGAAGATGAAATGCTTCTCTCGTTACCTGCCTTACATCTTCAGACCTCCGAATACCATCCTCTCCTCCAGCTGCCACACAGAAGGTACAGACCAGAGAGGGAGAGTGTCTGGTGGGTGGGAAAAGTGGGCTGGTGTCTGACTTCCCACAGGTTCTGTGGCTGCTGCTCTCCGTAGCTACTAGATGACTGTCGTTCCTGGCGAAAGATTGTATCCGACAGACTTAGATCTGCCTCTAAAATCGGTCTGTCTTGTACAAGGAGAGGGAAGTGTTTTCTGAAGAGCAGGATAATGTTGCAAAGGTAATCTCAAGCCTGATACAACTGATTAGAAAATAATTCAGAAATATTTTACCAATGTCCCTTGTTTCATCTAACGTGCAAGCAAGTCATTGGAACTTGTGCTCAGAAAACAAACAATTCAGTAGGTGCTGCCACATACATCTCTCCGAGCTCTCTGTTTTGTCACTGTCTGTTTAATAACTTGGTGCATGCCCAAGAAAGCAATTAGCAAAATAGAATTAGCCTACTACACCACTGAGGAGTGTTGGTTGTTGAACTGGTTCACTTGGGTCTGTACTTGGGTTGCAGAGCAGTAAGCACACAGCTGACTTTCAGCCCTTGCAGGAAATGCAGTGTGTGGGGGTCCTTGGTGAATGCTTTAAGGACAGGCAAGCTGAACCTTGTACACCTGCTCTATTTCCCGTTCCTTCTGAGCACCTCCTCTGCAGCCTGACTTGCATACGTTTGTGTGTGTGTGTGTGTGTGTCTGTGTGTGTGTGTGTGTGTGTGTGTGAAACATTCGGGCCGTGCCCCTCCAACTAAGCACTGCAGGATGCAACATTTACATGACCAGAAGCTGGCTGTGTACCTTCCATATGTGATCTGCCTGTTTCTTTAGCTCTGACACATTCTAGAAAAAGAACAGTTTCAAGGAAAGCAACTGTCTGGACATTTTTCAGCATTAGGGCTTGTCCTACAAGCGGTAATTGATGGAACAGGGCTAAGGATGGGGAAATGTCGTGCCCATAACTCAGATCCAGCCACACTCTCCCGGCACCAAGCTGGTGACCAGCCTGTCCTAAAAACCCACCCTAGCGTGTCATCCTCCAAATAGAAGCCTGGGATTGGGGGCTGTGTTTATAAAATGAAGGAAGCATATCTTAGACCATAAGGTACTTTTCAATTGGTACCCCCAGAAAAAGGGAGTAGGCATTTGGGGTTACCCTTGAATTGAACTGAGGATGGTATTTTTTGTAGACTTCGAGATCTTACAGATTTTTTAATTTCCCTTAAAAATTTATTGGTGGCTGAAGGAAACGACCCACTGAGAAACATTTTCTCCCTCACGGAGAGAAAACTAGTAAGTCCCTAAATATATTGAGGGGAGGGAAGGGATGAAAGAGTGGTATGGACCAAAATCTTCTGAACTTTTCAAATGCAAAAGAACCTACACCCATGGGGGAAGCTGCCTGAATGACTCTGATATTTCTGACTGGTCCCCCATCTTTTCCTCAAATGCTTAGACGTTGAGAATGGAAACATTTGGTCTATTCGGTTGCTGTTTTGTATGTTACTCAAAAAAAAAAAAAGTCCTACATCATGTAGACAAAAGCACCCCTACCCCAAGAAATGCTTTTAATGTTTTGCAAAAATTAAATTTAACTGGCTTATCTCATTAAAACAGAAACCCCATTTTACTCACGTCAAAACAATTTCTGCTTCACCCACAATCACCAGATTTAGGAGTGGGGGTGGGAAGACACATGCATTTAAAGTTGCTGTAAACCTAACAAAGACGGTGGGTAAGAAGAATGGCACCTGTCAAACATTTGCAGCACAAGGGCAGCCTTGAACATGGCAAGAAGGGTCTGAGTGGCCTGCCAAGCAAGCAGTACCAAGCCACCCATCGTTCCATGCCCAGTTTCATCGATAACGTGGAATTCAAAAGACCTGCTCCTGTGGATGCTGGAAAAAGAAGGTGATAATCGAGTACAGTTCTTCATAAAGTTCCACACTACAGGTGCTGTTTTTGAGTCCCATGCCCATGTGTTTTCTCAGACATTCACGCTTTTTTTATTGATTATACCATATTGAGCAAGGGGTTTCCTCAAACGTATCACCATGTCACCAAAAATGAGCTGTGCTAGTTTAAAGTTTGTCTGAGGAGAAAAATATTCCAGAATGAGCCTGAGAGTTTGTGTTACTGTTAGCAATCATGTCACCCTGTAGTCTATTCTGGAAACATTATGGCCATGAATATCACATTTTATTTAATTGAAAAATTAGAGAAAGAATAATATGTGAATATCTCTGTGAAACTCATATAAATACAAATGACCCAAACAATCTCCTAAGAACAATTATTTTTTTAAAATTGTACATATATATGATGGAATATTATGCAGCCATAAAGAAGGACAAAATTATGAACTTCACAGCAACTTGGTTGGATTTGGAGTCTATAATACTCCGTGATCTATCACAGAAATAAAGAACAGAGTACCACATGTTCTCATTCATAAGTGGACCCTGAACAATTATCATAATACTACAAGAAAGGAATTGGCAGTAATGGGAAACTGTCGGAGATTGGGAGGGTGGGGAACACTTCATCAATAACAGTACCTGATCTCAAACCGGGTAAAGTAGGAACCAAAGTGAGGCCCTAACTTTACCTGTACTATGACCATTTGTATACCTAATCCTGAATTATACCTCACATCTTTAAAATAAACATTTTTTTAAAAAAAGAGCAGTTATAGAACAAATTCAAGATCCTCAATATTTTCTGGACTTTTTAGAGTGGAAAGAGTCATCATCTTTTCACCTTTGCTTTGACACTGTATTTTCAGTGCAGGAAGATCATGTGCTTTCAGTGGGGGTGATACTGCGTAGTTATTTAACCTCTCTGAGCCTCAGTTTCCTCACTTGTAAAATATGAGTAATAATATTTCCTAGGGTGGTTACAAAAAGATACATTCAGAATGGCATACACAGGGTGACAATAATATTAGTAAAAATAATAAACAGCCTTTGCTGATATTGTATTTATCATATCAGAGGCGTTATCTCAGCACATTCTACAAGGGGAATACAAAAAACCTTGAAATATTTTTTAGGGGGCAGGCCCCTTGTGTACAGGTTTCCCCCGCTAGGTAATTGTTTTAGGAACCCATCTGTGTACTAGCTAGCATGGTTGCGAGAGGCTGCACTCGGCTTCAGTGAATTTTTTTTGGAGATTCTCTCAAAGCATTTGCCCATTTTATGATGGGTAAATTGCCAGTGCACCTGTCCACACAGCACTGAGTGTTCAGCAGTTTTTGACCAAAAAGTATGACCCTCCCTATTCACCTGATCTCTCTTCAAGCGACCTTTTTTTTTTTTTTTCTTTATTTCTCTGGATGAAAAAAGTCCTCAAAGGGAAACATTTTGCTGATATGGAAGAGGTGAAACAAAAAACGGCAGAAGTACTGAATGGTGTCAAAATTGACAGGTTCAAAAATTATTTTGAGCAATGGACAAAAGGTCTTGATAGGCGTATTTCATCAAATGGGGAGTACTTGGAAGGTGACTGAAGTTTAAACACGTAAGGGTAAATACACAATTTTTTGTAAATAAATTCTGGGGTTTTGGGATCCCTTCTCATATATAGTAACACATTTGTACATAGGATAAACCAACAATATGTGGTTCACAAATATCAGCTCCTTTCTCCTTCCCTGTCTCATTCTTAGCACTCAAGCACATTTTTTCATTCATCAGATGGATATTTGGTTCTCTATATACAGCAGTGGAAATGATTTTTAAAAATATAATCACCTTACCACACCCCGACACAAACAGTCTTACATTTAAAACCTCTCTGTGGTTTCCCATGGTCCCCAGGGTCCTGTGCATCCTGACTTCTGCCTGATGTTCCTGTTTGGCCTCAAGCATGCCCCACCTTGGCCTCCTGACACACAGACCTTCCTTGGTTCTTTGGCATTCTCCTTCCAACCACAGCCTTGTGGGATGCATCTCTCTCCCCTCTGCCCACCCCCGTTCATTCTAGCCATCAATTCCCAGCTCCAGCAAAGAAGACACCCAGCTGTTCAGCTGACAGTAGCTCTTAGAACTCTGGGTTTCCTTGCTTCAAAGCACTTATCTAGTTTGTCATTATGAGTAGACTGATGTAACTGTTGTGTCCATATCTGTCTCCCTGCTACACTGAAAGCTTTATGGTGGAAGGACCTGTATGTGATTTTACTCTCTGTTGCACCTCCAGCACTAGAACACTACCAGGTACATGATAGGTACTTAATCAATTTTTGTTGAATGAAAGATGACAAATACTGAGGCAGCTGTATGGATACATTTTTAAAACATTCTTGAAAAATTCTGAAAAGCATATATTCCCACAGGAATGTGAGTTTTTTAAATCATTGTGAATCAGGGAGCTTTCTGTATCCATACTTTAAGGAACCAATTTGATTATAATGCTCTTCTTTACTGTGAAATAAGAGGACACAAACAGAAACAACCAAATCATGCTGATGTGTAGTTTTGAGAAGAAAATTGGACTGGTTTGCCTTCTCTGTAAACTTCCTTAAGGGAGTACGTAACTCCCTCCCCCTTAGTAGGGAAAGAGCCATCACAGAAATGGTATCTAAATTGGAGAAACAAAATCCCAATCATAACCAAAAAAAAAAAGACAGGACAGAAAGGAAAAAACAACCACCCAGAAATGAAAGAGGTAGAAGACCTTGCCTGGTACTTTCTGGTAGACCTAATTTGGCACCAGATACTGGAATGCCTGTTTTTGTTATCTAACAAACCCATAGGAACGCTTTCTTTTCCTAAAGGGCCAAGGGTCATGTGCCTTGCCACGTGTTCCTTCCTTTCCCGAAATCGTCATTGTCCTATTTTCGTGCTGCAAATCCCTGCTCATCCTTGAAAACTCAGCTTGGATCTTTCTAGGAAGCCATCTTCAGCAACTCCAAACATGACTTGCATGAGTTATACAAACCACAAGGACAGTGGAAAGGAGTGAGAAGGAGAAGCAGCTTCAGCACCAGGAAGCTGTGGACCTGGCCGTGGGCTAAGGGCCAAGCCTGAGCCTCTCAGGTGCTCCTCACAGCATCTCTAATCAGACACCAGCGTCTCCGTGTTAGAGATGAGAATACTGACACCACCTCACTCGCCCTGAGCCATGGTTAGTCAAGAGGCCAAGACTCAAGTCCAAACTACCCAAATTAAATTCAGCATTCCTAACCTTGGCAACACACCGCGCATTTCCTTCTGAGTGCTGGTAGGAGGACAGCCTTCAGATTACGTGGAAACAGTCTATCCACACGTCTGTCTTCAGGGTGGACAAGAGCAACTTGGACACAGGGATTCTGCCCTGTCTATCTTCAGTCTCTGGGTTTAGCACAGAGTTTGACTCTGAGTAGATGCTCAAAAAATCCTTCTTAAATGAAGGACTGGATGGGAGAATGCATGACAAACACATCCATATTCTATCAATAATGCTCCCTCAAGAAGAGGAATACCTTAAAGCAGAATGTCTTCCCATGACACCCAAATGTGGACTTGCTGGGATTCTACACACACACACGGGAGAGAGAGAAAGAGAGGGAAAAATACATATTTCTTCTAACCCTTTATTATGTCATGAGTAATAATAATGGAATAATAAGTAAAACATATGGTGCTTACTATTTACTGGGTACAATTCCACTGTGTGTGCATATAAATTTGGGTTTGGATTTGTGTGTTTGTGTGCGTGTTCCTCACAACAATTCTGTAAGGTAAATACTATTACTATCTTAATTTCATAGCTGAGAAAACGAAGTCACAGACAAGTTAAATAATTATTCTAAGGTCACACGGCTGTTAAATGCAAGGGCTGGGATTGGAAGATATGCGGTCTAGTTCCAGGGTAAAAGATTCGTTACCCTATTTTCTGCTTTTAAAAAAATGTTTATGAAGTTCTTCTTTTTCATGTGCTTGAAATTCTCTCCTCAGGCCCTTCCACATATTTAGAACCCACCCACTTTCTGTGGCCCCTGTCGAACGCACCTCCACCCACGGCTTTCCCTGCTACGCATCTTCTCCTCCATCTCTCCTAGTACAAATGCACACCCACATTTAAAGTCTCCTCCAAAAGCAAACTGAGTTTCTCTTTAACATGGAAATAGTAATACCCTCCTCAAGGAGTTATTGGAAGGATTAAGTGAGATGAAATCTCACACTGTTTGATGTTGCTTTATGTCTGAAGATATCTTTTGAATGTATGCCCCTGCTCTCATCTAAGGCCAAGCCTCCACTGTGAGCTGGATGCCATGCCCTCCCACCCGAGTATGCCAACCTGCACTTGTTCCTCCAGCAGCACCGTGTTTGTTCCCACTACAGAATGGTGTTTTGCAGACCACTGGCATGCTGGGAATTGTCTGCTTTGAAACACTGATCTCGTCAGCCTTCAGCTGCTGTCCCATTCCCTGCTCCCCTTTTCAGAAAAATGCCTTGAAAGAGTCATCTACACTCACAGTTGCCACTTTCTCTTTTGGGGTTTGTTCTTTCCATTACTCCTCTGAAACTGCTCTGGTAAGAGTCACCCATCACCACGACGCTGACGTGTGCAGGCACCTTCTACGAGGCCTCCTCTCACTATGGCTCCCAGCAGCACTGGCACAGATGACTGCTCACATGCTCCCCTCTCCCAAGATCTTCCTGGAGAAGTTTCTTGCCTTGATGTCAAGGTCCCTCTTTCTCTCTGTTTCCTTCTCCCTCACTGACTACCAGTCTCGGACTCCCCTGTGGTTGCTTATCATCCTCCTGGACTGTGTACATCGGAACCTGGGACTCAGTCCTCTCCTGAGTCTACACAGGCTCCCAGGTGACTTCAGCCACTCCTGGGGTCTCAAGGATCATCTGTTTAATTTATATCTCCATCTCCAACCACTCACCTAAAAAGCAGACTTGTACATCCAACTTCCTACCCACATTTCCAAGTGGATGCAGAGTAGAGATCTCAAAACAGAACTCCATTTCCCTACAAAAACAAAAAACCAAACAAACAAACAAACAAAAACTCCTGTTTGTTCAGCATTCTTCTCCATCTTAGGAAATAAGAGAAAACTCCTTTTCCTCAATACTCAAACCAAAAACCTTGGAGTTTCCTCAGTTTCCTTCTTTTTCTCATATCCTTCTTCCAATTCTGTGGCTTAGATTCTCCAGGCTTAACCACCTAAGAATATCCAGAATCTAATTGCATCTTATCACCTCAGTCACACAAATGTTTCTTCATCAGAGAATCCTTTCCTACCTAAACGGTCACAAGCACATACTGTCTCCCCTCCCCCACTCTCTTGGCCCCCAACCAATTACTTTTACCCTGTTTTATTTTTTCCTTCATGTAATTTATCTTTACCTGACCTGTGAGATGTCCGTTTATGCATTTGTTGCATGTTCCATCCCATTGTAGAATGTGGGACACTCGAAAGCAGAGGCTTCCTCTGTTTTGATCACTCCTGTATCTCCTGTAGCCAGAACAGTTTATCACACATAGTAAGCATGTGAAAATACTTGTAGGCCGGGCTCGGTGGCTCAGCCTGTAATCCCGCGCATTGGGAGGCTGAGGTGAGTGGATTGTCTGAGCCCGCGGGTTCGACACCCGCCTGGGCAGGCGAAACCTCATCTCTACAATTACCCAAAAAAATTAGCCAGGCGTGGTAGCACACGTCTGTAGTTCCAGCTACTCAGAAGGCTGAGGCGGAAGGATCGCCGGAGCCCAGCAGGTCGAGGCTGTGGTGGCCGGGAGCGGCCACTGCACTC
>CAUYQG010124564.1:0-29032 GCA_963574415.1 Tarsius wallacei | reverse complement strand
ACATACAGAGAGATCATTTTCTTTTTTTAACTTTTAGTTTTTTTATTTTAAAGATGTGGGGTACGATTCAGAGTTAGGTATACAAATGTTCATTATGCAAGTACCCTTATTGATGAGATGTGCAACCCCTTATCCAGGCAGGTGTGGTGGCACATGCATGTAGCCCCAGCTACTTGGGAGGCTGAGGTGGAAGAATTGCCTGAGCCCAGCATGTCAAGGCTACAGTAGCCATGATCGTACCACTGCACTCCAGCCTTGGTGACAGAGTGAGACTCTGACTCAAAAATAAAAAAAATTGAAAAAAGAAGATGGAGTCTTAATTCCCCTCCTCTTGAATCTGGGCTTAGCTGTCCTTAGTAGTAGGTTTTCAACTAACAGAATACATGGAAATAAACTTGGTTACTTCTGAGGCTAGCCAAAATAATATAAAATAATAAAAACTTTCACCTGGTTCACATGGAGGTCTCCAGGTCTGACCTCCTTCCTCTGGGAAGCAGCACCATGCTGACAGAGATGCCCCAAGCAGAGTGGTTTTATGTATGACAGCAGCGTTTTTAAAAAGCAGGAAGTGCGCATAAGTATTAGAAACTATAGAACAGTCAGGGTGAATAAAGATGAGAAAGTGTCAGATTTAGAAAGCAGTGGGTCGCTGATGACATTGGTAAGGGAAACTAAGGGCATGTGTAAGGAAGAACTGAAGCTGAACATTCCATCTTTTTTCAAGTGGTTTATCAGAGAAGGAAAAGAGAAAACTATGAGCAGATACCGGTACTTTAAAGCCTTCTTCTGTATGTTGTTGCATAAAGACTCTTCATGTTTACTAGAGGGAAAAATCCACATTGAAGATGTTACAGTAACTGTGGCATATATGTAATAATATGCATAAGATTCCTACATAGGGAAAGACCTCCCCTTGAGTTCATTGTAGCAAGTGGTTTTGTGGGAATAAAGACCATGAAATCCAAGAGCTGTCTGCCTGACTCCATTTGTGCCAACAAGTTAATTAGTATATTTGGCAGGCCACCTGAGGTAAGACATATAACCCTTCTGAAAGTAACAGACTATTTTGTGTTTAAAGTGAAGTGGCCTCCTTAGTACAACGGGACTTCACCCACACTGGAAAGCCTGGATCCTGTTCCAAAGCTGTATCCAAGGACAAGACTGAGTGTTGTAAAAGAAACAACTTGCCCAAGGTCAAGAAGCACATAGAGGGAGTTGTCTGTACTCCAACTTGGGTCTGAGTGATTCCAAGGCTTAATCTTTCCTGCTCTACCAATGTCAACCTGCATTCCCTCAAACAATGAGGCAAGGTTCCCATCCTCAGGACACACAGGGTTGAATGAGACACAACTACACAAGGAACAAAACTAAGGTCATGTGAACAGTAATACACTAAAAATATGTTCAAAAGAGTTGTAGAAGCAAACAACACAACTACCGCTTTGGGAGCCCTACCATTTGGCAGACATCGGACCGAATACTTTATATACCCGGACAACTAGGTAAAATACAAATTAAGCCTATTTCACAAACTAATGAGACAGACTGAGCCTGTGGTGAACTGTGATCATGCCACTGCACTCCAGCCTGGGTGACAGAGTGAGATCCCAATTTTAAAAAAATGATAAATTTAAGGAGTGCTTTGGCTCAAGTCAAACGCTTACACCAACCCAGCAGCTAGAGAGGTACTGTGTGATGCAAATTGGATCATGTCAGCCTTCTGCTTGAAGCCCTCCATAGCTCCCCATTCCCTTCAGAGAAAAGCTCAAGGCCTTCAGATGGCCAACATGGGCTGTGATCTGTCCCTCTTCCCCTTCCTGTGCCACTCACTTCATCTCTCCTGTGGCTCTCCTGCCCATTCACTTGGTTTCAGTCCTACTTGCCAATATGTCCCTCCAATCACATCCCACCTCGGGACCTTTATGCCAACTATTCCCTGTCTGCAGTCCACTTACCCCAGTTGTGCACATGGTTAACTCTCTTGACTTTTTTCAGGTGTTGGCTCAGATATCGTCCTCTCAGTGAGGCCTACCCTGAGTGCCCTGCTTAAAATTGCAGCCTGCAGTCCCTCCCCTCTGAACTCTCAAACTCCATCATATTTCTTAACTTTTTTTCCTTGTAGCACTCATCATTTTCTAACATATCATAGAATTTACTCATTTACATATTTATTACTTAATGTCTGTGTCTGTCTGTGAGAATATAAGGTCCATGAAGGCAGAGATCTTTTCCTGTTTTTAATGTTGTTGTCTTCCAAATGGGAGACTGCTGCTTGACTCACAGTATTCACTCAGTAAATCATTGTCGTGTTAGCTAATCCTTGCCATCTCCCCTCTGCTGGAATTTGTCCATGAAAGAAGCCCCTTGTAATATTTTGTCTACCATATTTTTGCTGCCAATAAGGCACTTTGCATCTTTCCTTAAGCCCATGACACATAAGATGATACAAACAGGTGATCAACAGTCACTGTGCAAAATTCTCACCCCTGGGGACCATATTAAAGTCATCCTCATTCTAACCAGCTTCAGACTAAATATTTCCATATCTAGTTTTTTTTTCTTCATGACAATTATTTTCCCACTGTGACCATTCTGCCCATCAGGAACTTAATCCCTAGCACCCAGGTGTCTTTCAGGGTACTGCAACCTATCATAGAACTGAACAAAACCCCTGAAGCCTGAATTAAAATCTGATATCCACTAGCTGATAAGATCAAAGAGAACTTAAATGAGCCCATTCTCCACACAAATTCAGGGCTTATCATGGTGAGTGAGAGTATCTGAACTTCTAGTTCATCTGAATTTTATTTTACAAAGATAAGACTTTAGCTCAGGTTAATTGTCATTTCTGGAGAAACACATTATAATTTGGCTTAGCATTAAAGATGCTCTCTGGCCAGGATGATATGGTTTCTTGTTTCAGGACCACAGGCCCTGGTCAAGTACACTCCCGGATACTGGAATCGAGTAGCAGAATCTGCCCAGAAAGCCTTAGGGACTTGTCAAGTGCCTGGAACCTACAAGGTCTGGCAATTAAGTTTACAAACTCATCCTAAAAAAAAGTGCTACCTACCTCATTGCTGACTGTAGTGACAGTCACCTTCAAAGTATGCCCCTTGGGATGCTATGCACCAATGCCAGTGCCTAGTTCACCTGTCAAAGCAATTTTGGAACTCTTTCTGGAATGACCATCAGAGCTGTTGCCATATTACCCTTGATATCCTGAATGTCATCAAAATGTCTTCAATATTTCCTTTTTCTTTGTATAAAGAAAAAAAATCATTGGGGGCCAGATTAGGTGAGTAGGGAGGGTGTTCCAAAACAATTGTCTACTGGCTAAAAACTCCCTCACAGACAGTGCTGTGTGAGCTGGTGCATTGTCATGATGCAAGAGCTCCTTTGGGACCATTTTTGCACACATCCTTTGCATGCTAAGATTTTCAGTTAAGACTTTCCTATTTCTCTATCGATGTTTATTTGGTCTGCTATTCTTCTCACAGTCAACTGATGATTGCCAATGATTCTGATGCACAATTTGATGAAATTTTTCAATGTTTTCATTAGTTCTTCTCATTACTGGCCATCCTGACCTCTCTTCATCAGTGCCGCTTTCTCTCCCCTCAGAAAAACATTTAATCCCTTTGTACACTAGTTTTCTTCATGGTATTATCCCCGTAAACTTGGAATATCATGTCCCCAATTTCACCTCCACTCTTGCCAAGTTTAACAAGAAATGTAATGTTTGTTCATTGCTCCAATTCAAGCTCCAACATTCTTGTGGTGGCACACACAAACATGCAAGAACAATGATGAATGCCACTCAACAAGACACTGCTGCAGGTTGACATGAACACAGCTGCGAGGCACTGATATACCAAGGCTATGAAACCTAACCAAGTTGTTTGTACAATGCTGCCAACATAAACACACAGTGACAAGTTCGCAAACTTAATTGTCAGACCTCATAATACCCAAGAGAGAAGGGCTGTTCTCTGCTGGTCCCCTCCCTCTGCCTATTACCCACTTGATTCAGCAGCACTGGAAATATGGGGCCTATGTACTCATCAGTGGTGGTGGGTGGGCTGGGGATAGCAGTATGAAATGTAATTTAGGAGGCCAGCTCATTTCTGAGGGGAACATTTTCTTTTTTATGAGTTGGAGTCACTCTGCATGCTCACAGTCACTGCAGCCTCGACCTGCTGGGCTCAGGTGATCCTTCCACCTCAGCCTTCCAAGTAGCTGGAATTATAGGCGCGAGCCACCATGCCCAGCTAATTTTTTGATCTTTATTGTAGAGACAAGGTCTCACCATGTTGCTTAGGCTGGTCATGAACACCTGTTCTCAGGCAATCCTCTCGCCTCGACTCCCAAAGTGCTGGGATTGTAGGCTTGAGCCACCATGCCTGGCCAACATTTTCTATAACATAAGAAAGACTAAGTTGGCCAGGTGTGACGGCTCATGCCTTTAATATCAGTACTTTGGGAGGCCGAGGTGAGAGGATTGCTTGAGTCCAAGAGTTCAAAACCACCCAGGGCAACATAACAAGACCTCATCTCTATTTAAAGTAAGAAAGAGAGAGAGAAATTTTAAAAAAGAAAAGACTAAATGGGTATAGGACTGAAATACTTCGATTTCACTGGCTAGGGACCAATTTATGAGATGAGATAAATGGCTAGCTAGATGCTAAGAATTTAGATTGTCCACTGGTGATGCCAAGATTGTTTCACTAGCTACAAGTTCAACATGGAACCCTCTATCTCCCTTCCAAGTCATCGTTTCAAAGAATGCACTGCTCATGGACAAAGGAGAGGGAGAACTAGGGCTCAGGGCATGGATGTGGAGGAAGACAGGTGGGCATTCTACCTACAGCAAATTCTAGGAGGACTCAGCATCACAAGACCTTGAAGCCTGTGGTCTGAAAGATCTGGGACCATCCCTAGAAATCTACTCTAGAAACTTCATGTTGGAAGGCAAGGAAATGGAACCCAAGGAAGTAAAGTCTAACCTTGGCATCACTGACTGCACTCTCAGCATGCCCAGTGCTCACAAGCTTCACCTATGCACAGACACTCTCATCCCTCTCTCAGGATTCACTCAGTAGACAGACGCACTCCTGACACCTGAGTGTCCCTGATGTGTCTGTTTTTGCTAAGTCTTGTGTCATGGGTAATCCTGTGCCTGTGGCCACTCCCCGTCTCTCTGTTCACACACATTCCATCCTTTTAGCCAAGACATATTTTTAGTGCATACTTGCCAAGTACAGTTATTTACGTCAAAGACATTGTACCTTGTGCCCTCACCAACATTCACAGTAGAGACACTCAGACTTTATCACCTTGAGGGGGAAAAATCTGGCTCCTACACAACCCTTTAAACTGAGGGTGAGCCAAATGTGGTGGTTTATGCCTATAATTCCAGCGCTTTGGGAGGCCGATGTGGGAGGATCACTTGAGCCCAGGAATCCAAGACCAGCCTGGGCAACATAGCTAGACCTAATTTCTACAAAAATAAAAAATTAGCTGGGTATGGTGGTATGTGCCTGTAGTCCCAGCTACTCGGGAGGTGAGGCAGAAGGATCACCTGAACCCAGGAGTTTGAGGCTGCAGCGAGCTGTGATTGTGCCACTGCACTCCAGCCTGGGAGACAGTGTGAGACCTTGACTCAAAACAAACAGACAGTCCTCTTCACCTGACAGTCAAGATAACTGGATTTCAGCCCAGAATATTCCACTAACCAGCCGTGTGACCTTGGGCAAGTCGTGTCTCTTCTCTGGCCTCATCTTCCTCTTCTATAAATGACAGCCTTGGTCTCAGATGATCTTCAAGTGGTCTTTCTCCATGTCCTATTTTGTAACTCTCTTATTTTTTTGAATAAGTTGTAGGCCCTATATCAGTTATAGGAAAAACTGAGGTTATCAGCTGGGGAAAATTGATTAAAAGCCTGGCTTTTTCATAGTGAACTGTAGGGAATATAGTTCTGGACCACAACAGAAACTGTGGCCTGAGTTCGTGGAACAGTATAGTACAACCCTCTTGGTTATTTATTTATTTATTTATTTATTTGAGTTGGTGTCTCACTCAGTCGCCCAGACTGGAGTACAGTGGCCGCTCCCGGCCACCGCAGCCTCGACATGCTGGGCTCCGGCAATCCTTCCACTTCAGCCTTCTAAGGAGCTGGAACTACAGGCACGCGCTACCCCACCCGGCTAACCTCTTGGTTATTTAGACCAGAACTTCAGAGAAAGTTCATGGTAAAAGCCATCAACAGAGCACAGCAGGCTGGGTGCGGTGGCTCATGCCTATAATCCCAGCACTTTAGGAGGCTGAGGTGAGAGGACAGTTTTAGTCCAGGAGTTTGAGATCGGCCTGGGCAACATAGTGAGACCTTGTCTCTACAAAAATAAATAAATAAATAAATAAATTAGCCAGGCATGGTGACACATGCCTATAGTCCCAGTTACTCAGGAGGCTGAGGCAGGAGGATCACCTGAGCCCAGGAAGTTAAGGCTATCGTGAGCCATAATCATGTCACTGCACTCCAGCCTGGGTGACAGAGTGAGACCTGACTCAAATAAATAAATAAATAAAAACAGCAAAGAAAGAGGGGGAAAGAGGTAACAACTGTGATGGCTTCTTGCCTTCCTTGATGGGGAGCGGAGGGGAAGCTGGGACCAGGTCGCCCTTGGGGAAGTTTGTGCCTTGACAGTGTTAAGAAGTCCAAGGAAATAGGAGTGAGCACCTTTAGGAAGGTATTGTCAGGACTTTTTTTTCTGTGTTTAAACAGGGCTATTCTGTATTCAGTCTGCTCACCCAGGCCCCACCCATAGAAATCACAACACAAGCCTGGGAAAGCCTTCCTACTGGGCCTTGGGCAGCGGAGTGCTGGGGTTTCTGAAAGTCAAGCATCTTCTCATACATGGTGGCCAGTGGTGGCTTTGGAGTTTCTTACCTTGTTCTTCCAACACCTGTGGAAACCTGATTTGCCCAAAGAGACTCCTCAGGTCCAGGGAAATGCTTTGTGGAGATAGCATGCCTTTACTGCATGGGAATAAATGTACTCCCTGAAGGTGCAATAGGGACTGGGGGCTCATGCTGAGGGCAGGCCTCCAGCTGCCTCCCAGGGCTGCTGCCTATAGAACCCCTTCCCACACACTCACCACGTGGAGGAATTGGCAGGTGTGTGTGTGTGTGTGTCTGTGTGTGTGTGTGTGTGTGTGTGTGTGTGTCTGTGTGTCAGTGTCTGGGGAGCAGATAGTCCAAGGGGACAGCAGGAGGATTTGGTTATTCCTGCTAGAGGCATCTGAGGCCGGGAAGCCCTGGTTTCTTGTGGCCGATATATCTGGACAAGGGAAGGGAACAGAGAAGGAAGAGGAGAAAGCTAGGCGAGAAGCATGAAGGCAGAAAGAGGAGCATGAAGCCCAGCTAGACATGGGTGGGAAGTGGTTCCCTGGTTTCTTCTTGGAGTCTGAGTTTGGGTGGCTCTGCTTGGCTGCAGGCATCAGCCACCCCCAGGGAGGCTATAGCTGAAGCAGACTCGGTGATTCGCCCAGTCTGAACTCTTGTGGCCTCACAGTACCTAAAGGAAGGATGCAGACAGAGGACACTTGGTGGTGGGACTCCACGTAGAGGGCGCTGTCCTGGCAGAAGCTGGTCTTTGCCTAAGAGGTCTAGCGTCAAGATTCAGTAGTGTGTGGTCTTAGCGCGCCCTCTGGTGGAGTCGGCAGTGGCTTTTGGAGGCTGGCCCAGACCAGGATGACTTGTCAGGAGTGTCACACACCAAAGCACGTCCTCAAGTCTGGTCTCCACTCTCACAATCCAAAGGAACGCTCCCAAACATCACCCAAAAGAAAGTAACCTGTCAGACAACTTTTGTCCATTTTTCTATCATTCCAGTCAAGTTTCCAACATGCTAAACATTGTTTAAGGTTAAAAAAGCAGAAAACACACAAGAGAAATTGTTTAAAAACTGTATTACTTGAAGCAATACCTGCAGGACAGACTATTTTTTATGTACTGATCAATAATAATAACCACTCCTTTATTGCCTATCTGTTCTTTCACATCTCTTTATTGAGCTCCAGGCATACTTCTCTTAGGTTACTCGACACATACAACCACAAAACTCCAGTTCATAGATGAAGTAATGGAGACTCAAAGGGGTTATGTAACTTGTGTAACATCACACACTTTGCAAGTGACAGAGCCACGAGTTCAATTCAGGTCTACCAGTCTGTATGGTTTCCTACTGAACTTTGCCATTTGCAGAAAACACAAGATCATTTAAATAGGTCTTTCCACATAGAGTTTATTGCTATTAATTGAATAGACTGCAGAGAAATGTTATTAAAGTACTCTTTTGGGTGAGACTTTTTTTTTTTTTGAGTTGGAGTCTCACTCTGTTGCCCAGGCTGGAGTGCAGTGGCACGCTCATGGCCACCACAGTGTTGGCCTGCTGGGATTTTCGCCTCAGCCTTCCAAGTAGCCAGAACTACAGGCGTGTGCTACCAGGCCCAGCTAACGTTTTAATATGTATTGTAGAGATGAGAGCTCACCAGGTTGTCCAGGCTGGTCGCGAACACCTGGGCTCAGGCAATCCTCTCACCTTGGCCTCCCAAAGTGCTGGGATTACAGGTTTGAGCCACCACGCCTAGCCTTAGGTGAGACATTTTGATAAGAACTTTTGTCACTATTAATCATCCTTTCCTATTTTTACTACTAATAATAGCTAACATCCATCATTCTCTATGCTGGTCATTACTGTAAGAGTTTTACATAATTAACTCAACTTTATGTTGTTGTTGTTATTCCAGTTTCCTTGTGAGGAAACTGAGACACAAAGCATTTAAATAATTTTCCCAGTGTAAAACATTTCTATTTAATTTATAGATCAAAGCTTTCCTCACTGTGGTTTAGGGTAGTTCCCTGTAATAGAGACAAGCTTATTTGCCGAGGATCTGGGGATAGGCATTCTGGTTTGCCAGAGCTGAGGAAAAGAGAAATTGCTCTGCATATAAAAGTGAAGTGTGTTGAGAGAGGGCTGGGAGGGTACTGCTTCTGAGCAAGAGAAGGTCCAGAAGCAGAAAAGGCAGGGTCCATCAAAAGCCCTACACAGGGAGCCCATCAAGTGAGAAGAGAAGGTGGTATCCATGAGTGGTGCAGCCTGTAACGGACTTTGTGGGGGAGAGAAATTTACTAAGGGGATATCTTGAGTTACTTAAAAGTGGTACAGTGTAAGCCATCTTTTCTCTTCCCTATGAAATTATCAGTAAATTTTACACTGATGATTAATACTCTGTGTTAGAGCACATGTTTTAGGGCAGGGAGCTCAAAGACAATGGTAGAACACACACAATCCACTTGCTGATTTTACATGGAAATGCTCCCATGGACTCTCAAAGGCAAAAGGCATCAATTTCTCAAGTTGACATATGAATATCTTACCAGGATCTTGGAAAGATCAGGAAAAATACCTTCCATCAGGTCAGCTCAGAAAGCATTGTCTTTGATGTCGTGGCAGAGAGAAGTAAGAGGAGAAATAAACAGGACATTTAAAAGAAACATTCCCTGCCCTTGAGGCTTACAGCCTGCCTAGATCCTAACGCCATGCTGTAAGTGTCTGGTCCCCCACCTTCTATTGCACAGACAGCAAAAAAGGAAGTCCAGAAGGAGGCGGCAGCTTGGCCACATCTAGGTAAACTTAATTTCCCAACTGCCCTGTGACATAGGCCTTAGGGTATCAAATGCTGTGCCAACACTCAGCCCTCCTTTATACTCTGTGAAACAGCCAGTCGTAGGCTGATGCCCCTTATGAAACTGACCAGTAGGGTTGGAGGACTATTTCTCCTACTTCTACTTCTTTGTTATAGGATGATTAGGACAGTCCCGCTGCAAATAAGAAAACCAGGGTACTTTTTTTTTTTTAGGTAGATAAAAATACCTTTATTTTTTAAATGTGGCTTAACTACACCCAGTATGGCCAAGCCTGTTTTGGAATCCATTCTGTAGCAGAGTAAAACTGGGCCAAAGGAGGAGCAATTACAGCTCCCAATCCAGGGCATCAAGATGTCACTCCTCCGGCCCCCTCAATCCACAGAGTTCTTCAGCTGTTTTTTGTGACTCGTGGAGAGTTGTTTTGGATACCTCTGCATGACAGAGAGGTCTGACCTTGAGGAAGACCAGTAGCCCATATCCTCCACTTTAATGGGCTTAATGATATGGCCTGGCTTGGTGACAACCTTGGGCGTAGTCAGCTTTTGGAAGGCCCTCTGGGTGTTCCATGTGGCTCCTATAGGGGTCTGGACGGTCCTTTCAAATTGTGAATGGTGGGTGAATGGATGTGGAAGCACCTGCACCTGATGGGCTGCTGCGTGGATGTTACGTTTCTCATTGATAATCACATTTGGAAAATGCTTGTCTTTTCTCGGAAGACCCTCAGGGACTTTAATGAGAAAACGTCGTCTTTTCTTGGCACCGGGCTTCAGGCCCATACCACCCCACTCGCCCCAGCCAGGTAGCATCAGGTCCATGTCTTTTGGTTTACTTGCCTCCATAGTGTCCCTCTTCTCTTTCAAAAAGTCTTTGATGACATCATCCCCAGCAAAAGCTTCCTTTATCATCTGCTTTTGGTCTCTTTCCTCTTCATTGTCCACCTCCTCTAGAGTTGTGGGAACTGCCAGAGACCTCACAGAAGGGGATTTTGTGGTTAGGAGGTTCTGCAGGTCAATCATTTGCTCCTTCTTTTTCTTCTCCTTAGGGGCATTAGGCAGATTATTTGGGTTCCTCTCCAACTGCTGCCCTTCTAACCCAGGTCTGAAAAACTCCTGACTTTGAGAACATTCTTCTTTCTCTAGCTCTTCTAGCTCTTCCAGGGTCTGCACTCTCTCTGGTCTCTGCAGCAACAGGGGTTCCTCCTCTTCCAGGGAAGGTTCCTCTCTGTGAGCCTGAGGAACAGTCCCTGCCGGACTTGCTTTTGGTTTCCAGGACTGATGGTTTTCCTTGAATCTCTGAGACGGTGCCCTCAATCTGGAGAGCTCCTTCTGGCTGCTAGACTCTTTTGTTTCTTGACTGCCAACTAGCTCAGCATCTTGGCTGAGCTCAGACCGTCTTCTAAGGGATTGCCATTCCTCAAATTCTTTCAACAAAATTTCCTCCTCTGCCACTGGTCCTTCGTCTACCTCACTTGCAGAAACCTCATGGGCCACAGGCTCTGGCAGTTCCTCAGGGTCCTTGTGGGTCTCAGCCTCCTTTGTATCCTGGGTGCAACTCCTGAGCATCCAGGGATTTGGTCCATCTGCATTCATCTGAACTTTATTCACCACAACAGGGACAAGGAGTTCCTCCGCTTCTTCTGGGCCTCTCTCTTCTTCTTCACTCTCCAAAGCTACCTGGCGTTTCTGCGTCAGTTCTTTGTTCTTAGCCAATTGTTCCTGCATAGCCTGGTGAGCCTCCAGATCATATTTGGCCATAATTGCCTTTGACTTGGCCCATTTCCCACTGTTCTGGTGCTTTAGGCTCATTCGCTCCATCATTCTGGCCTTTTCAAGTTTTTCCAGTTCTTCCAATGCCGCAGTTGGGTTGACCTTCCCCAGCTGCTCCAAAGCTTTTAGGGCTTTCTTGGCCTTTTCTTTCTTCACAATTTTGTGATACTTTTTGCTTTTGATTTTCTTTTCTCTTCGAGCCCTGGCCTCGTAGTAGGACTGCAGAGCCCGGGCCCTCTGAAGCTCTGCTCGGCGCATCTTTGCCTCTTCTAGACTCATGGCTTTGAGAGAGGCCTTTTCCATGGGAGTCAGTAAATGGTCTGTCACTGGCTGCTTGTTTTTATGGAGGAGGTTAAAAACTTTCTGCTCCAGCAGAGTTCTTGCCGTCCAGCCGCTGAGTACATGTTCAATGGGAGCAAAGGCTGATTGCTCCTTTTCTAGGGGAAAAACCAGCTGGTTTGCTTGCCGGTTCTTTAGGACAACAGGATCCCATTTGGAAAGGACTTGTGAGGTTTTATTGAATGCTAATTCTCTGTGGATCCATTCAACCTCTTCTTTGTGGAGGGGTAACTTCACAGTCTTCTTTGATTTGACTCTGTTCAGTTGCTTTTTCAGTGTGGCCAGTGAGGGTGAGGATGAAGTTTTAGCAGGCTCCAGCAGATCTGCAAGGACCAGCTTTTCTCCTGATCCTTCAGAACTGACATTGAACTCTGACACCTTCAGACCGGCCTCAGATCTCTCAGCCACTTTGCGCCTATTCATTCCATCAAGGGAACTGATTGCTTCCAGAAGCTTTTGATGCTTTCTCTCTCTATCACTGTCCTCCTCATCTTCACTGACACTCAAGGGGTGGTTTTTTGGCAAATCCACCAGTTCTTCCTGTTGGCTCAAAGCCAAAAGACTCTCTGCAACCCGGCTGGCAGTCATCTCAACGGCTGCTTCTTACACATGGATCAAACCAGACTGCTTTCATACTTATGGGCTCTGGCCGAGATTCCACCTGAACAGGTGATGACTTATGCAAGTTAATACTTTCTCTGATCTCTTTTCTTCATCATGTGTGAGTGAAAATTAGGACATCAGGGTGCACTGAAGATAGGGACAAATGAAATGAATAAGTGTTTGTTGAATGACAATATACATAAATCATTTTGCAGATATTACCATTGAGGCTACATTTACTCTGAATTCAGGAGATCATTGAAATGAAAATCTCTTGCAAAGTTGAAATTACTTTTAAAATACAAGATTAAATGGATATTAATATATCATTCATTTGCTTAAAATGTATATATATAATTTATGTATTTTACAATATTAAATTTTAAACTTTAAAAATACTGACAAATAGTACATAGAAATGCAGCTGACCCTTGAACAATGCAGAGATTCGGAGAATCAACCCTTTGTGGGGTTGAAAATCCATGTATAACTTTTGACTCTCCAAAACTTAGCTACCAATAGCCTACTGTTGACCAGAAGCCTTACTGATAGCATAAACAATCAATTAGTACATATTTTGAAAATTATACCTACCATATGCTGTATGTTTACAATAAAGTAAGTTAGAGAAAAGAAAATGTTATTAAGAAAATCATAAGGAAGAGAAAATACATTCACTATTCATTAAGTGGAAGTGGATCATCATAAAGGTCTTCATCCTCATGGTCTTCACATTGAATAGGCTGAGGAGGAGGGGGAGGAGCAAGAGGAAGGGTTGGGTTGTATCAGGAATGACAGAGAAGGAAGAGGTAGATCAGATGGAGGGAGGCAGGAGACATGGACATACTCATAATTTCTGACTTTCTGCTTTTTTTTAGTTCTCTAAAAATGTTTCTACATGGTATCACTCCTTCTTCCACCATTTGCTTTAGTTTCAGTGCCCGTATCATAGAAGGGTTCATGTGGTAAAAGAAGTCAACAAGCATTATTGAATAATGGGAACCCTTCTACCAGATTATCTAATGTTCATTTTTTTCCTGGCCCCACCTCTTCTATGTCTTCTTTCTCATCATCTGGCACTGGTTGGAAGCATTTATCTCCTTCAAGTCTTCTGTTAATTCCTCTAGTGTGGTGTCTATTAGCCCTTGAATTTCTCTAAGATCTTGAAACCCTTCATCCCTCATCTTTTACCCCCATATTCACAATGTCTTATGTGATTTCCTTGATTGACTCTGTCGTAAATCCTGTAAGGTCATGCACAACATCTGGTCATGGTCTTCTCCAACAAGAATTTATTCTTTTGGGCTTTATGGCTTTTGTGGCCTTTTCTGTAACAACAATGGTGTCTTCAATGGTATAATTCTTCCAGATTTTCATGATGTTCTCTCTATTGGGGTTCTCTTCCATAGCATTTATAATCCTTTCCATAGAGTATCATGTGTAATGAGCCCTAAAGGTCCTTATGACTCCCAGATCTAGGGGTTGAATTAGAGACATTGTATTTGGGGACAAGTAGACCACTATGATGCCTTTGGTTTTGAACCCATGAGGTTCTGGTGGCCAAGGGCATTTTCCAATATCAAAAGAACTTTAAAAGGCAGTTCCTTCCTGGCAAGGTACTTCCTAACTTAAGGAAGGAAACATCAATGGACCCAAACCAGAAAAAGGTTCTTGTTGTCCAGGCTTTCTTGTTGTACAATCAAAAGTCTGGCAGCTGGTGTTGATCTTTTCCTTTCAAGGGGTTAGCAGATTTACAGACAAGGGCAATCCTGACCAAAAACCCAGTTGCATTTGCATTAACAGTAGCATTAGTCTGTCCCTTCCTTCCTTAAATCTTAGTGTTCATTTCTCTTCTTTACTAATAAATGTCCTTGGTGGCTTTTATTTTCCAGGATAGGACACTTTCATCTGCTTTAAAACTCTGTTCAGGCAGATCGCCTTTCTCCTCCATGAGTGTCTTAATGGTGTCTGAGAACTCATCTGCTGCTTCTTGGTCAGTAAAGCTGCTTCTTCTACTATCTTTTTTTGTTAAAGGCCAGCCTCTGTGCAAAATTATCAAACAATCCTTTGCTGGTATTAAACTCTTCAGTTTTAGTTCCTTCACCTGCTTTCTGCTTTAAGTTGTCATATAATGACTTCTTTCTTGAATCATATTAAAGTCTATTGGTATGTCTTTCTTGTAGCAATTCTGCACCCATATAAATGCTGCATTTTCAATGCAAGATAAGAAAGGTATTTTGCAAGAAGTGCAAGGTTTTCATGCCTACTGGCATAGCTGCAACAACAGCTTCAAAATGTTCTTCCTTCCTTCCTTCCTTCCAATAGTCCTTATGCTGGATTCATTTATCTTGAAATGGTGGCACCCACGACTGCAGACCTCAATGTATGTACATGTCAAACAATTTAACTTTTTCTTGCAGTGTCATGACTTTACTTCTTGGAAGCACTTCCAGCATCACGAATGGAACTTTGCATGGGTCCCATGGTGCTATTCAAGGTTTACAGTATTTCACTCAAAACTATGAGAAATATACAAGGATTGTGAGAGGGCCCTTCTTACCATAACACATGCTTCACTGTAGAGAAGAACTGCTTACATGGAGATAATTCACATTACCTGACAGTTTAAGCAGATACTCACAACATTTGTGGTCAGCAACAGGAGGTGGCTATGAAATTGTTACAGTAATGTAATATATAGTATGTACTACATATTGTTAATTTTATGCAGTGATGATTTAATACTGCATTTTTACATTTGTTTACATTTTACTTGACTGCAAATGGCACATGTACTGTATTTGTGCACGTGTTTTGATAAATCTTAAATTTTCATAATAAATCTGTGCATATTTTATGGTAGTAAATGATAAAACAGACTAGTGTCTACATATATCTTATGCATTCATGATACACCTAACTTTCTCTTAATTTTTTTGCTACTTCTAGGCTATGCAGTTTGTCTGCAAGTTTTTTCAAATTATAGCAAATCTCCACAAAATTCTTCCAATATATTTATTTTAAAAACTCCCATGTAAGTGGACCTATACAGTTCAAATTCATGTTGTTCGAGGATCAACTGTACTGTATATGTATTTCACCAAATAGGTATTCTGTTCCTTAAGATTCCAGCTAAGGAGCGATACGACATTTAGAGTTTTTGTTCTTATTTCTGTCCCTGAGTTTCCATTGTTTTGTTGTATTACCATTTCATGGAAAAAGCTAGATGGAATGAGGAAAGGATACAAACTTTTCTTGTAGTGGTCACTACTGGCACGTTTCCTCACATCTTCAATGAACAGAAAATCCCTAATCTTTAAAGCTGTGATAATAGAAAATTGTGAAGAAGATTATCGAGAGAAGCATGGAGAAAATTATGTAACAGCCTAAACCTGGTATAAAAACTTCATTCACCTGCCTTTTGCCTTAAGGTGTCAAATAATGACTTTGTTCTTTCTTGACTCATATTAAAGTTTATAGGTATCCCTTTCTTGTAGCAATCCTGCACCCACATAAATGCTACACTTTCAATGCAGGATGAAAAAAGTATTTTGCAAAAAGTGCAAGGTTTCCACGCCTACTGGCATAGCTGCAATGACAGCTTCACAAATGTTTTTTTCTTTTATTTTGGAAAGCACTTCCAGCATCACGAGTAGAACTTTGTATGAGTCCCATCCCATGTGTTATTCAAGGTTTATGGTATTGCATTCAACACAGTGAGAAAGGTGGTGGGAGAGAGGTCCATGTGTGCCAGTCTAAATAAGAACGTGATACAAAAAATCCTAAACACTGTATAGAAAGTGGAATTTTAAAAAAGTTGTATTTCAAAACCAAGTGAGATTTGTCCCAGAAATGTAAAGATAGTTCATAAACAGGCAACTTTTTAATGTAGTTCTTAGAATAGAGGGGAAAGTCCACAGGATCACAGAGGTAATTGCCCAGGATGAATTTCATAAAATGCAACATCTATTTTTGGTTATAGTATTATCAAATCCAGTAATAGAGAAAAAAATCCTTCATCTCATAAAGAATATTTATTAGAAAACAGCACAAGGCAATGATGAAACAGACCTAGCACTTCCATTAAGGCCTGGGTAAAAAAGACCAAAATACTGACTGACTGCTCTGCTAATTTGCAACATCTTCTTGCAGATTCTGAAAATTTTATTGAGGCAAAAGTTAAATAAATTGCATAAATATAAGAAGAAGGAAATACAATTGTAATTGTTTGGTAGAATGTACCAATGAAGCCATCTGAGTTGCGGCTTTTCTTTGGGGGTATTTTTAAATTATAATTCCACTTTTTTACTTGGTTATAGATCTATTCAGATGTTATATTTTACCTTCAGTCAGCGTTGGTCGTTGTCTTTTTTGGAATTTGTTAATTTAATCTAAATTATCTATTTTATTGATACCCAATTGTTGATAGCGTCCCTTATAGAGCAGAGACAGCTATATATATTAGAATAAATAGAGTAAATAAAAACTGTCATTACAAAGAAGATCATTAGATAATGATTAAAGGGTCAATTTAACAGGAAGATACAAAAGTGATAAAGATCTATACACCCAACATCAGAGCATGTAAATATATATATATTTTAAAAAACATTGATCTGAAAGGAGAAACTGATAATAGTACAATAATAATAGGAGACTTAAATAACCCACTAACAATAATGGACAGGACATCTAGCAAAAAATTCAGTAAGAAAACAGCTGACTTAGCCGGGCTCGGTGGCTCAGCCTGTAATCCCGCGCTTTGGGAGGCTGAGGTGAGTGGATTGCTTGAGCCCACGGGTTCGAGACCCACCCGGGCAACTTGGCGAGACCTCATCTCTACAATAAATAAAAAAATCAGCCGGGTGTGGTAGCGTGTGCCTGTAATTCCAGCTACTCGGAAGGCTGAGGCAGAAGGATCGCCGGAGCCCAGCAGGTCGAGGCTGTGGTGGCCGGGATCGGCCACTGCACTCCAGTCTGGGTGACAGAGTGAGACTCCAACTCAAAAAAAAAAAAAAAAAAAGAAAACAGCTGACTTAAACAAATGGACCTAACAGTCATGTATAAAACATGTCACCTAACAGCAGCAGAATACTGTTCTTCTCAAGTAAACACAAAACATTCTCCAGGATAGATCATATGTTAGGTCACAAAA
The DNA here is from genome assembly GCA_963574415.1 of Tarsius wallacei. NCBI lineage: Eukaryota > Metazoa > Chordata > Mammalia > Primates > Tarsiidae > Tarsius > Tarsius wallacei. Next base: position 11,458 of record CAUYQG010124564.1, on the reverse strand, counting down.
CAAGCCTTAAAAATTTTAAGACTGAAATCACATCAAGTATCTTCTATGACCACAGTAAAATGGAGATAGAAAACAATAACAAAAATAAAACAGGAGAACTCACGAATATGTGGGAATTAAACAACACAGTTTGGAACAACCCTTGGGTAAAACAGGAAATTAAAAGGAAATTTTAAAAATACCTTCAGACAAATGAAAATACAACTTACCAATGTTTATGGGGTGCAAAAGAAATAGTACTAAAAGGCAAGTATATAGTGTTAAATGCCTCCACTTAAAGAAGGAAGATCTCAAATAATATAACTTAACACCTCCAGGGACAAAAATAAAACAAACAAAAACAGAGTTGGCAGAAGGTGGGAAATAATATAGATTGGAGCAGAAATAAATGAACCAAAATGTAAGAAAAAAGAAATGACACCTAAGAGGGCTTAAAAAAACAAAACAAAATGAACAAACTCTTATCTGAACTAACTAAGAATAAAAGAAAAAAAAAGAAGATTCAAATAAGATCAGAAATAAAAGAGGACAAGACAGTTCTCTGAGTGGTCTTGGACCAACTTAGTTCATCCCTCAGCTTTCCATCCCTGCTTTTCTTGCTCATAGTCTCAAAGACAACTACAGAATGTGTTAGGAAAGCGATATTTTGGAGATAAGGGGAGACTGGCCACAACAGCCCAGGCTCTGTCTAGTACCCTCTAGAAAGAGATGTTCTTCAACACTAGCATAGTGCATCACATTCTTTGGGCAGCCTGTTTTCCAGGGTTCCTCATCTGTCGGACAAGGTGGGATATATGCAGGTGAGACCCCATCCATCTCGGGTAGCCTTCCTGAGCCTTGGGGGATTGGCTTACAGTGAATCCCAGGCTTTGGTTGTATTTTGCTGCCTATCTGCAAGTATGAACGCATTTCATGTAATTTGTTTTGTATGTCGGTGTTCTACCTCACCAGACTAGAAAAGTTGGTAACCAGTGCACAGCAAACCTGCTTCACAAAGAGGAGACATTATAATAGATGATCCAGAAATAAAAAGGATCATAAGGGACTATTAAGAACAATTATACACTAACAAATTTGATAACTTGGAAGAAATGTATAAATTTATAGATACATACAGTCTTCCAAGACTGAGTCAAGATGAAATAAGAGGCCTGAAAAAAATCAAATAAGATTGCATCAATAATCAAGCACTTTCCAGCAAAGGATAGCCCAGGACCAGATGGTTTAAAAGGTGAATTTTACCAAACATTCAAAGAAGAATTAATACCAACACTTCTTAAACAGTTCCAAAAACTAGAAGTAGAGGGAATACTCCCAAACTTATTTGATGAGAACAGCATTACCCTGATTCCAAAGGCAGACAAAGACAACAAAGGAAAATAAAACACAAACTAAAAATAATGGATGAACATAGATGCAAAAATTCTCAACAAAATACTAGCATAACCAAATTCAATAGCAGGTTAAAAGAATCATACACCACAATCAAGTGAGATTTACTCCTGGGATGCAAGGATAGTGCAACATACAAAAATCAATCAATGTAATACATCATGCCAGAAGAATGAAAGACAAAAAACACACGATATCCCAATAGGTGCAGCAAAAGCATTTGACAAAATTAAACAACTCTGTGTGATTAAAAACTCTCAACAAAATAGGTAGAGAAGGAACTTACCTCAAAACAAAAAAAGTCATATATTAAAAACTCACTGCTAACATTATCAATGGAGAAAAACCAAAAGCTTTTCTTCTAAGATCCAGAACAATGCAAGGATGCTCACTCTCACCACTGCTATTCAGTATAGTACTAGAAGTCCTAGCCAGGAAAACCAGACAATAAAAAGAAATAAAAGACATCCAAGTTGAAAAAGAAGAAGAAAATTATCTGTTTGTAGATGACACAATCATATATGCAGCAAACTCTAAAGACTTCACAGAAAACCTGTTAAAACTAACAAATGAATTCAATCAAATTGCAAGATACAAAATCAATACAAAAATCAATGGCATTTCCATATACCAACAAAAAACTATCCAAAAGGGAAAACAGTCCCATTTACATAAGAAACAATAACAAAATACTTAAGGAATTAACTTAACCAAAGAGGTGAAATATATGTACACTGAAAATTATAAAATACCGATAAAGAAATTTTAAAAGGCATACATAAGTAGAAAGATATCACATGTTCATGAATTGGAAGAATTAATAATACCAAAATACCCATACTACCCAAAGTTATCTACAGATTCAATATAATCCCTATCAAAACACTAGTGGCCTTTTGTACAGAAATAGAAAAAAAAAATCCTAAAATTCACATGGAACCACAAAAGACCCCAAATGTCCAAAGTAATCTTGAGCAAAAAGAACAAAGCTTGAGGCATTGCACTTCCTGATTTCCAATTATATCACAGTTAGAGTAATCAAAACAGTATGATATTGGCATAAAAACAGACTTATAGACAGAACAGAGAACCCAGAAATAACTTCCTGCATTTACAGTCAACTTATCTTTGACAAGGGTGCTACAAACACCCTTGGATAGTCTCTTCAGCAAATGGTATTGGTTAAACTGGATACGCACATACCAAAAAATAAAACTGGACCCTGTCTCACACCATACTAAAAAATCAGCTCAAAATGGATTAAAGACTTAAATGAAAAACTTGAAACTGTAAGGCTCCCAGAAGAAAACGTAAGGGAAAAACCTTCTTGATAAATTTTGATATGACACCAAAACTACAGGCAACAAGACCAAAACACAGCAAACAGAGGCTTGCAGCAAGCTAAAAAGCTTTTGCACAGAAAACAAAATGAAAGTCAAACTACAGAATAGGAAAAAATATTTGCAAACACATTTAATGGAATATTCCTCAGCCATAAAAAAGAAGGAAATCTTGCCATCTGTGACACAGTTGGGGATGGAGGACATTATGCTAAGTATAATAAGCAAGACATAGAAATAGAAATGCTGTGTGATCTTGGTCAGGCTTGGTGGCTCACACCTGTAATCCCAGCACTTTGGGAGGCTGAGGCAGGAGGACTGCTTAAGGCCAGGAGCTCGAGATCAGTCTGGGCAACAAAGTGAGATCGCTTCTCTACAAAAAAACAGAAAAACTAGCCAGGTATGGTGATGTGCACCTGCTGTCCCAGCTACTCCGGAGCTGAGGTAGAAGGATCATCTGAGCCCAGGAATTCGAGGTTGCAGCGAACCATGATTGTGCTATACTGCACTCAGGCCTGGGTGACAGAGTTAGATTCTGACTTGAAAAAAGAAAAAAGAAAAGAAACACTGTCTGATCTCACTTATCCATGAAACTCATAGAAAGCAGAGAGTAAGAGGGTAGTTATCAGGGGCTGGGATGCCGGAACAGGGTGAATTGATTCAGAGTACAAAGTTTTAATTATGCAGAATGAAAACTTCTAGAGATCTAACATGCAGCATAGCAAATATAGTTTAAAATACCACACACATTATATACTTGAAATTTGCTAAGATGATAGATCTTAAATGTTACCACACAAACACATACACACACAAACGAAAATCTCTAGGTAACAGATATACTAATGAATGGAAACAGGGTGGTTATTTCACAATGTACATGTATATCAAAACATCAAGTTTTATATCTCATTATATACAATTTTATGCGGCAATATAATATAATAAATCTGTTTAAAAAAATAAAGTGAACCCTTAGAGAGCATAGTCGGAACTTTTTGAATACATTCCGCCAATCTACCCTTTACTGGTAATTTAATCCTTCTATATTTACTGTAAACTGCTAAGTAGGAAATTTGTTTCTCTCTCCTTTTTTTTTTTGAGTCACTCTGTCACCTAGGCTGGAGGGTAGTGTCCTGATCACAGCTAACCACAGTCTTGACTTCCTGGGCTCAGGTGATTCCCCCCACCTCAGCCTCCCAATTTCCTGGGACTACAAGCATACATCACCACACCTGACCAATGTCTGGATTATTATTCTGTATGGTCAGGGCCCCACTATGCTGCCCAGGTTGGTCTTGAACTCCTGGGCTCAAGCAAGCCTCCCAAACCACTGGGATTAGAGGTGTGAGTCACACTGCACCTGGTGTGTTCCTCATTTTTACTGTTTGTTTTCTATACATCTTATGTGTGTTTCCTGTCTCTATTCCTTCCTAATTGCCTCTTTTGTATTAAGTAAATATTTTCTAGTGTAACATTTAATTCCTTTTAAATTATATTTGTGAGTGATTTTTATATGGGTTATTTTAGAATTTACGATATACATGGTAAACCATTAGAATCTATGTCTAATTTATACTTTCAGTAAGATACAGAAATTATCCTCCTTATTTAGCTTTCTCCCACCCTCCTTTTGGTACTATTATTGTTATGCATATTACATGTCATAAGTCCAAGAGTAGTATAATAATTACTGCCTTTTGCAATCTTATATGCTTTAAGTAATATGAAGAAAAAATTTTAAAGCTTATATATGAAATTTTTATGCTTAGTCCTCTTCATTACTTCCTGTGGATTCAAGTTACCAACTGGTATCATTTTCTTATTCCAAAAAAGCTACAATCTCATCTCTTCTTTTGTTCTTTTATTTTCTAATGTATTTCTATATGTTATAGGCTCCAATATATACTTTATAGAAAATGTTTTATTTATTTAAAAATGAGTTAAGAGACCGGGCTTGGTGGCTCAGCCTGTAATCCCAGCACTTTGGGAGGCCAAGGGGAGTGGATTGCCTGAACCCGCGGGTTTGAGGTCAGCCCGGGCAACCTGGCAAGACTGCGTCTCTACAATAAAAAAAAATTAGCAAGGCACAGTAGCACATGCCTGTAGTTAGTTCCAGCTACTTAGAAGGCTGAGGAGGATCGCCAGAGCCCAGCAAGTTGACGCTGGGGTGGCTGTGAGTGTGCTACTGTACTCCAGCCTAGGCAGCGGAGTGAGACTCCAACTCAAAAAAAAAAAAAAAGTTAAAAAAAATAAAAATGAGGTAAGAAAGGAAATTTCTAATTGCAATATGTGTATGCAAATTTATAATGTGCACATGCATATTTATACATACATATAAATAAAATGACATACTGAATTACTTTTATCAATGTTGTCTTTTCTTATCAATTAGAATTACTATCTGCTGTCACTTTTGACCTGAAGAAATTCCTTCAATATTTCTTATGATGCAAGTTTACTTGCAACAGATTTTCTTAACTTCTGTTTATATGAAAATATCTTTATTTCACATTCATTTATAAAAGATATTTTTCCTGGAATTAGGTGCCTTGGTTGATATTTTTTTCTCAGCACCTTAAATATGCCATCTTATTGTCTACTCTCTGCCATTGTGTCTGATAAAAAATCAGCCGTTAGTTTTATTGTAAAATGTTTTTCTTTTGCTACTTTCATGATTTTCCCTTACTTCAATATTTTGATATTCTGGTTATGATTGTGACTGAGTGTGGATTTTTTTTTTTTTTGCATTTACCCTAGTTTTAGTTGAGCTTGGATTTTTAGATTAATATTTTTCATCAAGTATGAAGTTTTTAGCTACTGAAAAAATATTTTTTATGCTACTTCTCTCCTACTTTTGGTAAGCACATTTGGTGTACCTAATGGTGTCTGACATGTCTCCAAGGTTACTCTTTGTTTTCTTCATTCTTTTTTCTTTTTTTCAGATGACAAACTATTCTTCTCCAAGTTACCCAATTCTGTCAGCTGAAAACTACTTTTGTGCCTCTCATGAATTTTTCATTTTGGTCTTTATATTTTTCAACTTCAGAATTTCCATTTGTTTATTTTTTTTGTAATTTCTATCTCCTTATTCATGTTCTCTATTTGGAGAATCACTGTCATCATCCCATCCTTTAATTCTTTCTACACTAACTTCAGAATTAATTTGCTGATATTCACAAAATAACTTACTAGAATTTTATTGAGAATGTATTGAATGGCCAGGCATTATGGTTCATGGCCTGTAATCCAAGCACTTTGGGAGGCCAAGGCCAGAGGATTGTCTGAGCCCAGGAGTTCAAGACCAGCCTGGGAAACTTGGTGAGACCTCATCTCTACAATACAATAAAAAAATTAGCTGGGCATGGTGGTGCACACCTATAGTCCCAGCTACTGAGAAGGCTGAGGAGGCGCGATGGCCTGAGCCCAACAGGTAGAGGCTGCAGTAGCAACAGAGAGACTTTGATACACACACACTATTGAATAAATAGATCAAGTTGGGAAGAATTAAACCATAACAATATTGAGTCTTTCTATGAACATAGGCTATCTCTCCATTTATTTAGATCTTCCTTGATTTCTATTATCAGAGGTTTGTAGTCTTCCTCATATAGATATTCTGTATACTACATTAGAATTATACTAATGTGCTTTTCTTTGGTTGTAATGCAAAGGATGTTGTGTTTTTAATTTCTGATTCCAATTGTTTACTGCTGGTGTATAGGAAAGCAATTGGTTTTTATATATTAACCTTTACCCCACAACCTTGCTATAAATGCTTATTTGTTCTAGTTTTTAAAATGGACTATTTGGAGTTTTCTACATGGTCATGTCATCTGTAAACAAAGACAGTCTTATTTCCTCCTTTCTTTTCTTATTGCATTAGTCAGGAATTTCGGTATGATGTTACAAGGAAGTGGTGAGAGGGGAAATTCATGCATTGTTCCTGACCTTACTGGGAAAAGCATCCAGTTACTCACTGTTAAGTATAATGTTGGCTGGAGATGTTTTTGTAGAGGTTTATCAAATTAAGGAAGTTCTTCTCCATTCCTAGTTTGCTGAAAGTTTTTATTATTAATGATTGTTGGATTTTTCTCAAATGCTTTTTTTCATCTATTGTATGTGATTTTTAAAATTTAGCCTGTTGATGTGACTTTTAAAATTTAGCCTGTTGATGTGATAGATTATAGTGCTTTTTGAATGCTGATCCAACCTTGTAAACCGGAAATAAATCTCATTTGTTAATTTAACATAGTAACTATTTCGCTGTACATGTGCATCTCGAAACATCATGTTGTATACCTTAAAACATATATATTTAAAAATTTAAATTTTTAATTAAAATTTAAAATTTTAGGAATCTCAATTGGTCATGGTATATTACTTTTATACTTTGTTGGATTCAATTCACTAATATTTTGTGAATTTTTGTATCGATATTCAAGAGAGATATTCGTCTATAGCTTTCCTTTCTTGTAATGTCATCATCTGCTTTTGGTATTAGGGTAGGGCCTCAGAATAGGTTAGAGAGTGTTTTCTTTGCTTCTATCTTCTGGAAGAGTTGCAGAGAATTGCTATAATTTCTTCTTTAGATGTTTGGTAGAACTCACCAGTGAGCCCATCTGTACCGATGGCTTTTGTTTTGGAAGGTCACCAATTATTGATTCCATTTCTTTAATGAATATGCACCTATTCAGATTGTTTCCCTTGGTGTGAGTTGACAGACTTTGTCTTTCAAGTAATTGATCCACTAAATATAGGTCATCAAATTTGTGGGCACAGACCTGTTAACATTCCTTTACTCTCCTCTTAATGTCTATGGGTAGTCCCATCTTTTTTATTTCTGATATTAGTAATTTGTATCTTCTCTCGTTTTTTTTTTTTTGTTTTTTTTTTTGAGTTGGAGTCTCACTCTGTCGTCCAGACTGGAGTGCAGTGGCTGCTCCCGGCCACTGCAGCCTCGACCTGCTGGGCTCCGGCGATATTTCGCCTCAGCCTTCCAAGTAGCCAGAATTACAGGCATGCGCTACCACGCCTGGCTGATTTTTTAAATTTATTTATTGTAGAGATGAGGTCTCGCCAAGTTGCCCAGGTGGATCTCGAACCCACAGGCTCAGGCAATACACTCACCTTGGCCTCCCAAAGCGCGGGATTACAGACTGAGCCACCGAGCCCAGCTTGTATCTTCTCTCTTAGTCTGGCTAGAGGTTTATCAATTTTATTTTATTTATTTATTTATTTTTAGTTGGGGTCTTACTCTGTAAATCAGGCTGGAGTGCCATGGGACAATCACGGCTCACCACAGCCTCAACTTCCTGGGATCATCCTTCCATCTCAGCCTCCCATGTAGCTGGGTCTGCAGGTGCTTGCCATCAAGTCTAATTTTTAAATTTTTTTTGTAGAGATGAGATTTTGCTATGTTGTCTAGGCTGGTCTTGAACTCCTGGGCTCAAGCAATCATCCTGCCTCAGCCTCCCAAAGTGTTGGGATTACAGGCATGAGCCACTACACCCAGCCAATTTTTACTTATCTCTTGAAAGAACCAGCTTTTAGATTTAGTTTCTCTATTGGATTTCCTGATTAATTTCTGCTAATTTTTATAATTTATCTCCTATTGCTTTCTTTGGATTTGCTCTTCTTTTTCTAGTTTTCTAAGGTAGAAGCTTAGATTAATAATCAAAATGTTTTCTTTTTAGGGGCAGGAATAGTGGTTCATGCCTGTAATCCCAGCTGCTTGGGAGACAGGCAGGAGGATCGCTTGAGGCCAGGAGTGTCAGATCAGTCTGGGTTACATAGTGAGTCATCTCTAAAAGCATTTAAAAAATTAGCCAGGCATAGTGGCACGTGGCTATAGATAGTCCCAGCTACTTAGGAGGCCGAGGCAGGATGATCGCTTGAGCCAAGGATTTTGAGGCTGCAGTGAGCTATGGTTTTAGCACTGCACTCCAATCTAGGTGACAGAGCAAGACACCCTCTTTTAAAAAACTTTTCTTATACACATTCAACTTTATTATTTCCTTCAAAGCACATCTTTTGCTTCATCCAACAAATTTTGGTAAGTTGTATTCTCAATTTCATTTAGTGCACAATATTTTAAATTTCTCTTTAAACTTATTTTTTCACCCATTAGTGTTGCTTAATCTACAAGTATTTAGAAATTTCTTAGCTATCTTTCTGCCACTGGTTTCTAGTTGAGCTCCACTGTGATTTGAGGGCATGCTGCATATGAATTTTATCTTTTAAATTTGTTAAGGTGTGCTTGATGGTTGTTTATCTTGGTGAATGTTGTGTGAGCTTGAGCATAATGTGTTTTCCTGCCCAATGCTGGCTCCAGTGATAAGTTTCTGGGCAGACACTCCTTCAGGTATACTGTGATTCTCTGTACCTGCTTATGTCTCTAGTTTTCAGGGTGGTCGTTGTCCTGTGACTTCAATTCTGATGGATCAAAGAAGAGTTGGTTTTTTGTTTTTCAGTTTCTTTCTTTGTTAGGAGTTACAACTCTCAAGCTTTTTACATGTCAAACAGAGAACCAGAAATCCCTTATGTTGCTTTTAAAGAAGCTTCTAATTTTCCAGACTGGTTGTACCATTTTACATGATACTAGCAATGTATGAGAGTCAGTTTTTCCACATCTTTGCCAGAATTTGGTACTGTCATTATTTTTTATTTTAGTTGTTCTAATAGATATGTAGTGATATCTCATGATCTAAACTTGCATTTCCCTAATGGCTAGTGATGTCATTATTTTCATGTGCTTATTTACCATTAGTATATCCTCTTCAGTGAAATGTGTCCATATTTTTTGCCCATTTTCTAATTAAAAACATTTTTACTGAGTTTTCAGTTCTTTAAATGATTTACAAATATTTTCTCTTAGCCTGTAGGTTTTGGGGCTAAACAAGGTCTTTGGCAAGCAAAAGTCTTTAACTTTGATGATGTCAATCTGTCATTTTTCTTTCATGAATATCTTTTGTAAGAACTATTCATGACTGGGCTTGGTGGCTTAGCCTGTAATCCCAGCACTTTGGGAGGCCAAGGCGAGTGGATTGCCTGAGCCCGTGGGTTCGAGACCAGCCTTGGCAACTTGGCAAGACCTTGTCTCTACAATAAATCAAAAATTAGCTGGGCGTGGTAGTGCACACCTGTAGTTCCAGTTACTTGGAAGGCTGAGGCGGAAGGATCGCCGGAGCCCAGCAGGTGGATGCTGAGGTGGTTGTGAGTGTGCCACTGCATCCCAACCTGGAAGACTGAGTGAGACTCCAACTCAAAAAAAAAAAAAAGAACTATTCCCTAGGTTGAAGACTTTATCCTGTTTATTCCCTAAAAACTTTCTAGTTCTGTTTTACATTTAAATCAATTATCTAGGCCAGGTGTGGTGGCTCATGCCTATAATCTAGCACTTTGGGAGGTCATAGTGGGAGGAAAGCTTAAGCCCAAGAGTCCAAGACCAGGCTGGGAAGCATAGTAAGACCTCATTACTACAAAAAATAAAAATAAAAAAATTAGCCAGCTGTGGTGGTGCATGCCTGTGGTCCCAGCTACTGGGGAGACTGAGGAGGAAGGATCGCCTGGGCCCAGGAGGTCAAGGCTGCTGTGAGCCGTGTTTGTGTCATTGTACTCCAGCAGGGGCAACAGAGCGAGATTTTGTTTCTAAATAAATAATAAGTAAAAATCAATCAATCAATGATTCATTTTTGAGTTACTATTTGTATAATAAGTGAGGTTTAAGTGGAAAGTTTTTTATTTTTGCCTATGAAATCCAGTTGCTCTCCCAGACTACTGTCTAATGAATCCTCTCTCACAAATTATCACCAACAGATAATCCACCTAATGAACTTTTTTGCTAAAACCAACCTGCTGAAGAGTACAAATTTGATTGTAGGGAGAGTTGAGAGGGGTTTATAATTTTATTTTAATTATATTTCAACTGAGATTTTAGGCATCTAAAACTCAGCAGGAAAATACCAGAAAGAAGGCTAAAAAGGTAGCCCAAGACAGGAATGGAAAAAAAAAAAAAAAAAAAGAAAAAAAGAAAATGAGTTCAAAAGAACTAGCTTCCCTCAATTCTATCCTTTTGCGTAGGGATCAGATCATAGGAAACACAAAGTTAAAAAAATAAGACAAACAAAACTAAAGAATGAATTTGCATGCAAATTATGCTAAGGCATACAGCACACCTTAATGTTTCGTGTCATCTGTGAGTTTCCTATATACATCTGTGATATCTGCTTATAATCATGTACTACTTCATGATTTTTTTCCCTAACCAGAAATAATATAATTTTCTTGACATGTTAATGGTATCAACATAATCATCAGATGATGCTCTGGAGACTGATTAGCATACTATGTGAGGTATTATAAATAAAACCGAGACTCTGATGAGATTGTGATAACTATTCTTTTCCTAATAGGTTAGACATAAAATCACTGTCTGATTTTACTGTGAGAATTTGGATCCAGTCATGCTATTCTCATTAGAAACCAGAAATCAGTTGAAGTATCACAATGATGCCCTCATGGCTAATGAAAAAAGAGTATGTGGGTAGTTTGAGAGTAGACTACATAACACACTTTAGGAGCAGGATTCACATTTTTTATTGAAAGGTGTAAAATACATGTGGCCAACACTGTTACTTTCATTTGCAAATAGAATTGCTAACAGGTATAAAGACCTATAATTCATTTTTTATCAAGATTATCTGCCATCAAACTGCCCATATCCA
>CAUYQG010124563.1:0-16451 GCA_963574415.1 Tarsius wallacei | reverse complement strand
GCGCTACCACGCCCGGCTAATTTTTTGATTTATTGTAGAGATGAGGTCTCGCCAAGTTGCCCAGGCGGGTCTCGAACCCGCGGGCTCAGGCAATCCACTCACCTCGGCCTCCCAAAGCACGGGATTACAGGCTGAGCCACCCAGCCCAGTCGGCACCTGACTTTTCTTGAGAACATTCTTTCAGCCCAGGTACAGAGTAAGTCCAAAGTGCTGGAGAGTCAAAACAACAGCAACAACAAAATAAACCCAAAGTGCTGGAGAGTTGACACTCCTGGAAGCAGCTATAAACAAATGACTGATAGAATTAAAGGATAAATACGCAGCTTTCCCTCCCCCTCTGGGACAACTCCCAGAGATTCTCAGCATGACTGAGCCTCAGTTATGCCCAGTGGTAATTAATGTAACCAGTCTAGGCTTTCTTCACTTCCATGTCTTACTTCCTTTCTCCTCTGTCAACGTTTTGTAGATTCACTCTGCGAATGATTTACGTTTAAATCTTTTGCTTAGGGTCTGCTTCTGAAAGAATCTGGCCCAATACATTCCAATTAGGGGAAAAATGCTCTTGCCCCAATATAATTGACTAAAAATCCTCAGTTTTTTCAAGTTTGAAATCTTACACACTAGAGATGCATATGGAGTGTTAAATTGGAAAATTCAAGACTCCTTGTAGGGTTATAAAGCAACTATCGTTTTAGTACCTATATCTTAGTTGGTTACATTGCTTTCCTCTTACTACTATTTGACCGGGCCACAGTGTTGCTCAAAGGAATCATTAACCATCATGAAGTAAGCAAATTCCCACTACCTCATACTGGAACAAGCTTAATAGAGTTGTTTATGTCAAAAGACGTATAATCTCAAGTCTACATCTGCAACCTGAAGTTAAAAAAACCCAAATATATAAATGAGCAATGACCAGACCATATATAACTGGAACTCTGACCTATGAAGGGGATCAGAACATGCTATGTCCCAAATTATGCCAATTTAACATGTTGATTATTTTGAACTAAAGGCATCTGAGAAACTGCAAATGCTTTCTGCCCTCCTTTCTGCCTAAAAGCAGGGCATATATTTTCCATGAGAAAGACATTCTCCCCTGACCAGGAAGAAAGCATTCTTTTCACTGGAAATGGGAGCTGCCATCAACATGAATCTGAATAAACAAACCCTACTAATATAACACATATTCTAGTAGTTTTCTCCAGCTATTTCCTAGTCACCTTCCCACAATTTACCACTTCCATAAGCTCAAACCCATTTCCTTTGTCTAGCCAAATCTCTACAATTTATCACCCTTTGTTAAAATGGTATATAAAAATCGAGCTCACCGGGCTCGGTGGCTCAGCCTGTAATCCCGCGCCTTTGGGAGGCTGAGGTGAGTGGATTGCCTGAGCCCGCGGGTTCAAGACCCGCCTGGGCAAGCGAGACCTCATCTCTACAATAAATGAAAAAATTAGCCGGGCGTGGTAGCCGGCGCCTATAGTTCCAGCTACTTGGAAGGCTGAGGCGGAAGGATCGCCAGAGCCCAGCAGGTCGAGGTTGCGGTGGCCGGGAGCGGCCACTGCACTCCAGTCTGGGCAACAGAGTGAGACTCCAACAAAAAAAAAAAAAAAAAAAAAAAAAAGACTATTTCCTATAGCTGCAATTAATTTAAAAGGTGTACTGTTTCACTTGGAGAAAACGAAGGTGAAAAAAGCATGTACACAGTGATTATAAATATGTAAAAATGATGTGAATGTACGGATCAAAAAATCAAACTGATTTGATATATAAAAGGCGATAATGTTAAATAATGTTAAAATTATGTTTTCTCTTGGATTACCATTATAATTTTCATTGATTTCTACTATTTACAAGCCAGAAAGTATTCCAAACTTGATGTTATTTTAAATGTACAAGAGGAAAATTTACTTTTAATTCTAATGTTATAGTCTTAGTGCATAAAACAAGAAATATTTCTAATTATTTACAGTAAGAATACTACCTGCTTTCAACTGTTGCTTAGAAATACAAGGCTGATGACATACATCTGTGTTCAGAGACATGTTTAATAACTCTGCACTTAATTCTTCTTTACTGAGTGACTTCACACCACTTATTAGGCCTTTGTTTCTTAAATTTCTATCATCCCTAAGATTGGGGTTAGAAGGAAAAAATATTTTTTATTTTTTATAAGATAAACCACATGACAACTCAAAATACACAGGATCTAGTAAAAGGCTGGTAGTTTTCATTGTACAATATGTATTAGGAAAGGATAAAAATTTTTAAAAAACAGAGACGATAAAGGAATTTACAAACAATAAAATGCAGTAAATAATTTTGTAAACACGTAAATTTATATAGAGTAGAGCAATAACATGAACTTTGGGGAATAATCATTATGCACTATTTATAATTTTAATTATTTATATGTAATAAATAATTATTTATTTTTACTGAGTGTTTCCCTGGTACCAGGCACCATTCTAAGCACTTTATATATATTAATCTACTTAATCCTCACAACAAACCTCTGGGTTGAAGTGATACTAATTTTATTTCCATTTCACAGGTAAGAAATTGAGGTAAAGAGATAAAGTAACTGGTCTAAAGTTATACCCATAATTGAGAGCTGAATTTGAACACAGGAATATGATTATCCAAAGAGAAATAAATATAGAGAGCTATAGTTTAAGAAATAATTTACACAGAGCAGACAACTACAAATTTACTAAGAGTGAGCATAAAGTAAAAAGTGTGGATTTGCTGATTGAGGAAAGAAACCAGTATGATTCTTCTGAGCCCAATTTATGAGGTTACAGAGGAAGCAGGGGCATGAGTAAATGGAAAAACATTTAAGAGCTTCAATGGGTAAGTGACATGATCAGATCTGTTTATTTAATTGTTGTTCTGGACGCCAGCAGCATTTCAGCTTCTGTTCATGGCACAGTAGCTTGGTCATACTCATTATCTCACAAATGAGAATTATAAAATCTGGTCCAAAAAAAAATTAAGCATATTAAGGCACTAGAGAACAATAGAATGTAGGCAGAAGCTGGAGAGGAGACACAGAACCCACACTAGTGAGAGCTACAAGTTTCTATCTGTTTACCTGAGGACATTTCCCAATTCATCATTGGTACCACAGTCTATGAGGCTTGAAATGTCAGAGAACCATGTTTAAGGCTGACTGGGATAGCTAGAAAGTTAAGAGAGAAACTGAAGGGGAAAAAACCACCAAGCAAGAACCCCAAAATCTGCATACAAATTCTGCCCAGGAAAAATAACATAATACCAAGAGACAAAGCTATCAACAGAACCAGACTCAGATACAACACAGACATTGACGCTATCTGACAGTGAATTTAAAATAATGTCAATTAATATGTTAAAGGCTTTAATGGAAAAGGTGAGAAGAATGCAAAATCAGACAGGCAATTTCAGCAGAGATGAAAACCATAAGAAACAATGAAATGGAAATACTAATTTTAATATGAATGAAAAGAAAAATACAACATGTTAAAATTTGTGGACTACAACTGAAGCAGTGCTTAGACATTTACAGCGATCTCAAATAAATGATCTAAGCTTCCAACTTAAGAAACAAGAAAAAAAAATGCACAAAGGGGCATGAGAATACTTTCTGGGGTAACAGACGTGTTCTACATATTGACGGGGATGTGTGCTATACCATTGCATGCATCTGTCAACATTGTACAGTTAAGATTTGTGCATTTTCAGGCTAGGCGTGATGGCTCACACCTGTAATCCCAGCACTTTGAGAGGCAGAGGCGAGTAGATTGCCTGAGCTCAAGGGTTCGAGACCAGCCTGAGCAACATGACAAGACCTCATCTCTAGAATAAATCAAAAAATTGGCCAGCCGTGGTGGCACAAGCCTGTGTTCCCAACTACGTGGAAGGCTGAGGTGGAAGGATCGCCTGAACCAGCAGGTCGAGGCTCTGGTGGCCGTGAGCATGCTTCTGCACTCCAGCCTGGGCGAAAGAGTGAGATTCCGACTCAAAGAAAAAAAAAAAACCCAAGATTTGTGTATTTCCTCAGCTACCTGGGAGGCTGAGGCAGGAGGATCACTTAAGTCTAAGAGCTTGAGGCCAGCCTGGGCAACAAAGCAAGTGTTGGGATTACAGGTATAAGCCACCACACCCAGCCCCATTTTTACCTTTCTGAACTAATAAAGTTCTTCAGCGTGGAAGTAGAAAGACCAGAAATTGGTCTTAGAGTAGAAAAGGACAAAAGGGGAAAAAAATAATATGGCTTGACATAAGATGGTGGCAGGAAAAATAAAGAAAAGAAGATCCCACAGGATTGGCTAATTGACTGGATATAGATTA
The DNA here is from genome assembly GCA_963574415.1 of Tarsius wallacei. Classification (NCBI taxonomy): domain Eukaryota; kingdom Metazoa; phylum Chordata; class Mammalia; order Primates; family Tarsiidae; genus Tarsius; species Tarsius wallacei. Next base: position 12,116 of record CAUYQG010124563.1, on the reverse strand, counting down.
TGAAGAAAAGGCGGATATCAAAAATGACTCCCAAGTTTCCGGCTTTAGCAAATGGGTGGTATGCAGTGCTTTGTAATTCAGATGGAGAACAGTGTGGAAGAAAAATGAGTTCATTTTTGGAGATGACAGGTTTCAGATGTCTGAGACATTCAAGTAGAGATACCAAATAAGTAGCTGAATATGTTAGTCTGGAGTTTAGAAGGACAATATGGACTAGTGATATTAACTGGGTTGCTAGTAGAGATTTAGGATTACAGACATTAGAAAAGCACTTAGGGCTGGGCTTGATAGCTCAGCCTGTAATCCCAGCACTTTGGGAGGCCAAGGTGAGTGGATTGCCTGAGCACGCGGGTTCGAGACCCACCTGGGCAACTTGGTAAGACCTCATCTCTACAATAAATAAAAAATTAGCTGGGCGTGGTAGCACACGCCTGTAGTTCCGGCTACTTGGAAGGCTGAGGCAGAAGGATCGCCGGAGCCCAGCAGGTCGAGGTTGCGGTGGCCAGGAGCGGCCACTGCACTCCAGTCTGGGCGACGGAGTGAGACTCCAACTCAAAAAAAAAAAAGGAAAAGCACTTAGAATGATGCACAGTATATAGTGCTATAATGTTTTTCCAGTTATTGTCATTATCAGTCGGTATTACTTATTATCATCAACACCATCTATTTAAGGAATATAAATATATTCTCACAATAACAGGTATGATTTATACAATACACGATTATCACCATTTTAAAGAAAAAGCAAACAAACAAACCTCCTCCCCAAAAAACAAGCTACAAATTTTCATTCACTAAAAAATGTACTGTGTCTGTTAATCCCAAAACAAGAGTGCCAAGATTGCTTTGACAGGTGGACTAGGCACTGGCATCGGTGCATAGCTTCCCAAGGGGAGTACTTCAAAGGTGACCGTGGTGATATTCAGCATTGAGATATGCAGCACTTTTTCTAGGATGAGTTTGTGAACTTAACAGTCAGACCTCATAAGTTATGACAATACTAGTGGGGAGGAAAGAAACAGGAAGAAGGGAGACACAGGAAGAAACTCTTAACAATATCTTGACTTGTACTAGGCACTATTCTAAGTCCTTTACATATATTAAGTACTGACAATGACTTCATTAAGGCAAATATTATTATTCTCCCTGTTTATTATACATGAAGAAACTAAGTTAAGCAACTTGTCCAAGATCACAAAGCTGATTAGTAGTATATCCAGGACTCCAAACCAATCCAGCCTGTTCAATTCTATAACAGGTACTCAGAATACAACTGCAAAATAAACCATGTCAACCCCAAAACTAAATAAATAATAACCTTGTCTCATGACTAAAAAATTGTCAGATTTTGATTTTTCAATGATTTTCTAGGGATACTAAACTGACTTTTCCCCTGCTTTAGTATACGAATTAAATTGAAATGAAACTTCATCTGAGATCTCACTCTTCTAAGAGCTCACACACTATAAGAATATCAGATACAATTGAGTAGGCTTACTGGCAGATTCAGAAAATTATGTTTGTTTTTGATCCTTGGTATGGTGAATACAGTATGTTTTTTTAAAATTTTGGTATAGTTATTTTTGTAAAAAAGAGTAGAATGACTATGAAACTCACGTGCACAGAATAACAAGAGAACAAGGGGATAATTCCTGTTGCTGAAGACAGCATTTTAATACTCGATCATCATTGTTTTCATCACTCAATCCATCTGCAAATTTAGCAAAAGCAACCGTTAATACACTAGAAATCTGGGTGCCACCAGAATAATCTAGGCTTTATTTGCAAGTTAAAAGCATCTAAAAGTTTTTGGACAGTGAAATTACTTTGTATGATACTATGATTATACATTTGTCCAAACCCACAGAATGTACAACACCAAGACTAAACCCTAATATAAACTATGACTCTGAGTGATGACGATATGTCAATGAAGGTTCATCAATTTTAACAAATGTAGCACTCTGGTAGGGGACGCTGTGCATGTGTGGGAGCAGGGGGTACATGTTCAATTTTGTTCAATTTTGCTGTGAATTTGAAACTACTCTAAAAAATAAAACTGTTTAAATAAAAAGAAGACAGCAAAACAACGTCTTGAAAACTCTGGATCTATAAAATTCATATAATATTTATTTGTAGATTTAATAAAGTGGTTAATTTACTACTAAAATGGACTAGGATACAGCTGCTAATAAACTCAAAAGAAAGAAATGTAAGTTAAACATCAGACTAGAAACCAAAAACTATAAATTCTAATATCAATTCAGCCACTTACAGAGTGTAAGTAAATTACATAATTATATCATGCTTAAAACAGTTCTCAGCTTAAGAGGCCTGTGAACTAATTGAGCAACTGTTCTATCCAAAACAGAACCAATTTCTTATGTCTTCTTTTTCTTAATCTCTAAAGCAATATAATTAGAGATACAAAGGAGAAGAAAATATGTGCCCTAAACAGATAACACAATTTCTAATAAATGCTAATCAGTCGCTGATAGCATGCCCTCTGAACAACCAATGAGCCAGACAGACATCTATCACAGCAGCCAATTTTCCTTCTTTTTTTTTTTTTGAGTTGGAGTCTCACTCTGTCGCCCAGACTGGAGTACAGTGGCCGCTCCCGGCCACCACAGCCTCAACCTGCTGGGCTCCGGCGATCCTTCTGCTCAGCCTTCCAAGGAGCTGGAACTACAGGCGTGTGCTACCACGCCCAGCTAGTTTTTGATTTATTGTAGAGATGAGGTCTTGCCAAGTTGCCCAGGTGGGTCTCGAACCCGCGTGCTCAGGCAATCCACTCACCTCAGCCTCCCAAGGCGCGAGATTACAGGCTGAGCCACCGAGCCCAGCTCCAATTTTCCTTCTTTAAGCCCAGAGATGAAATACCATTAATAATGTAAAATGGGCAATTCGAAATCAGCAGTTAACTTTAAGCAACTCAATTTGGCAGATGAAAGGAGGTGTAAAGGTAACAGTGTACTGCTCTAAAGGTATCAAAGGTCAAGATTCTCCGTATTATCACTTTTTCTAAGATACATGGAGCTGAAAAATATACCTAAAACTGCACAAATCTTCATGAAATATTTAGTCATTCAACAACTATTTTTGAGCACTTGTACAGGAACTGTTCAAAAGTGATAAAAATAAAGACTCTGGAAACAAGTCTGGTTTGGAATTCCAGCTTTTCCACTTACTAGGTGTGCATCCTTTGGCAAAGTGCTTAACCTAGAGGATTAAATGAGAGTGTATATAAAGCACTTGGCCCGGAGTATGGTGATAATAAGTGCTTAAAAAGTACCATACATTTATTACTTAAGATTCAGCTTAAAGGGAACTTCAAGAGCAACGACTTCTACTCACATATAATATGAAACTAAATTCCATATAAATTTTAGTTAATACGATTTTTAAAATATCTTAGGACTTAACCTCCTCAACAGCAGAGTTTATTTTTCTCATTCATTGTTACAGCCCTAACACATGGAACTGTGCCTGGTACAAATATTTGGCAAATAAATGAATCAACAAAAATATAATAAAAGAAAATATACAAATATGGAAAAAATGTCTGGGTTGAGGGGGTGACAGATAACTTCATTTTTTGACCTTCATTATTTTTACTTTATTATAAAAACTAAATAATTTTATTTAAAATCCAGAAAATTCAAGGCCAGGCGTGGTGGCTCAAGCCTGCAATCCCAGCACTTTGGAAAGTTGAGGTGAGAGGATTGCCTGAGCCCAGGGGTACAAGACCAACCTGGGCAACTTGGAAAGACCTCATCTTTACAATAAATCAGAAAATTAGCCAGATATGGTGGTGCACGCCTGTAGGTTGAAAGGATCGCCTGAGCCCAGCAGGTTGAGGCTGTGGTAGCCGTGAGCACGTCACTGCACTCCAGCCTGGGTGACAGTGAGACTCCAACTCAAAAAAAAAAATTAGCCAGATGTGGTAGTGCATGCCTGTAGTTCCAGCTACTTGGAAGGCTAAGGCAGAAGGATAGCCTGAGCCCAGAAGGTAGAGGCTGCAGTGCCATGAGCAAGCCACTGCACCCCAGTCTGGGTGACAAGCTTAAAAAAAATCTGGAAAGTTCAAAAAATATAAATAAAATTAAAATAACTTGTATCCCATCAGCTAAATAACACCACTATTCATCATTAATAAGCATATATGCATAATTAAACAAATTTGGGATTATACCTTATATTTTTTTAATCTTGTTTTTGTTTCTATTTAATATTGCATGTATTCATGTTTTTCAAAACACAGTATTCTCTCATATAGCTACAGCAATATATGTATGCAACTTCTCCAAGTGTTATTATGTTGTTTCCAATTTTTTTTGCTGCATAAATAATGCTATGATGGCCCTTATATAAATCACTATGAGCATCTCTCACTCTATTTTTTTAGGATACATTTCTAGAAAGAGAACGGTATCTTTAGATTTCCTAGTGCATATGCTAAATACTGTTCTCATAAAAAGCTACATATTCATATACCCAAAGTAGTGCAGCACTGTAAGTGTTCCTAGAAGGCAGGGAAAGAGTAACTTTCTAAACTTAGAAGCAATATAAAGAAACCACATACAAAATAAGTGAAAGATTTATAGTTTTTCTTATCAATCTGTATAAGCTTTTCATAGAATGAGAACACAAGAATCACCACCTATTCTGAACCTTAAGCTATTAAGTAGTTTAATATATTAACTCAACTATCCATCAAAACCATTTTATGACATGGAGATTATTTCTCCCCTATTTCATTTATTCTGCTTCCTCATCTTTTACTTTCCCCAGATTAGGTGATAAACCCAGGCCAATCATATTTCAAATCCTAAGCTCCTCTCACTATGATGGAGAAATAATACATCAAATAAATATAATTTTTAAAATAGTTAAAGAAACGGTTAAAGTTAGTCAACTAAGGCCATTCAACATGGACTATCTGCACTCAATTCATAAGCATTGCATGTGGAATATACTAAGAGCTAATAATTATCTGTTTAGGTAATGAGTGAATGCTAGTGGTCCTTTTTCTTCAAAAATTTAAAACTAAACAGCAGTGCCAAAAGCCTTCTTATAGTTAATATTACAACTAGAATCATCTTAAGATGAATTCTTTCAAATCTTACAGTGAGTATAGGTGCAGTAGACAGTATAAATCCATGATATTTCTACATATATAAATAATTCTGAGTTGGGAAGAAACAAGTTTTTAGAGAAATCTTCTAAATATATGTAGAAATTTCACAGAGACAAAAGTATTTCTTTACTTATAGACTTTTTTCAGCAAATTATACAAAACATAAGGAAGGAACATACTTAGGTTCTTGGACTAGAGAAATTTTTTAAATGATTTAAAAAAAACTAACATAGAAAAAATAAAATCAGAAGAAAATCTATAGACCTTTATTGCAAAAACACCTCATTATTACAGAGTCTGACAAACCACAAGAAAACAACATCTGTCTCCATAGTATGCTGTGTGCAGTGACAGAATAGAAACCTAAATCATTTACTGGCCTCATCACTCAACAATAGTATTAAATTTCCAAGGAATCCAAGGTCCTGTAATATAGACAGTGTGCATATAGAACTACATAGTCACCATCTGTGAAATATAGATACAACCCAAGAAAGTAAGTCTAGGAGAAGCAGAAAAATAAAAATCAAAGACTCTCAAACAAAGCCACAAACCATCACAATGCCCTTTTCGTTTCACATTCCAATGGCTATAACTGTTTTAAAAGTTTTGTATCATTTCCCTCTAATAATGAGCCAGCACCCAACAAATCTTAACGTGGAAACACCCTGAGAGAACAATACTTACAAAGTTTTTGAGATGCAAGTTGTATTGACTGACCCCATAGTTTTCTATCTTGATTTTTGAGGCTGTCATTGATGAAATGAACTGCAGGGATAGCTTTGTGCTGGGCATGTTTTAGTAGTTTTCCTGCCTTCATACGATCTAGCTCTTGCATAACAATCCAGGGAATTATTAACTCAAGTCTATCAAAACCTAAAAAGTAAGAAGATTTCTTATAATTCAACAAAAATGTATTGAGTTACTAAATCAAATTGCTGTAGAAAAGAAAACTTTAAAGCATAATCTCTACCTTCAAGAAATTCACAATAAATGGAAACATTAATATATAAAAATGAAAATTAAAAAGAGGATACTGTGTCAAAAGAATGTTAAAAATAAATAAAATAAATACTACTGGAGATCAAAAAGTACTTTCCATTTGATGCAATACACCTATCAAGATGCTTTTTCCACTGCTTGAAACAGTTTTTGAACTCATTGATTTTGATGCCTTTTAGTGCTTCTGCTATTTTTTGTTTCACCTCTTCCACATCAGTCAAATGTTTCCCTTTGAGGACTTTTTTCATTGGGGAACAAAAAAAAGTTGCTTGGGGCAAGAATAGTTGAATAGGGAGGGTAGGGCACAGGGATCATTTTGGTCAAAAACTGCTGAACACTCAGTGCGATATGGGCAGGTGCGTTGTCAAGGTGGAAGAACCAGTCACCTGTTTGCCACAACTAGTAATATTTCTTTCAAAAATCATGATGCCCTTTGTAAAACTTCCAGATAAAAACTTTTGTTGATTACTTGATTCGGAAGAACAAATTCTGAGTATGCTACAAGGGGCCGCCATCCAAAAGATAATTCTAGGTTTTTTTTGGTCCCTCTCATATATGCTTAATAGCATATCCAAATGGAGATGTTTTCATTGGAAAAGAAAACCACAGCACTGTTAATATAAAATATCAACTCAAGAAAGAAAATCAGAATCTGTAATCATGTTTTATAAATACCTGGTATTTCTGTTGTCTTCAAAATTCTAATAAATTTGAGATGATTCATTAGAATATTTGTGTCAATAACAATTAGAAGCTTTTTGTCTGAAGTAGTATTTGCTAGAGAAAAGAGCAAAGTTAGGATTTCATGACACTTGATAAAAAACATAAAATGACTAAAATGTTGATGTCATATAAGCATATAAAATTCAATTAAATTTAAAACTCCTCTGTGTCTTGTAAACGTAACTGTGTCAGAGAATTACACAATTGGCAAGACTCTCAAACTAATATCGATCTAGCCCATCTCATTGTTGGAAAGTAAGTTTCTTCCCAATCAACTAAGGTTCCCCAGACAGGAAATGTAATCCTCGTGAGTGGGGATGGAGTAGGGAGTCATTTAGGTCAAAGTGGACAGAGAAGATAAGGTACAAGTGAGCAGAGAAGAAATATACAGAAAGACTAGGGACCAAGACTGTTGGAGAACCAGCCAAGCAGAATGTTTTTGATAGCATTCTTAAGAGAAGGAAGTCCTTTAGACAACAAAAATAAAATTGCTTTTGCTTCAATTCTTGAAAGAAAGAATAGTAATCAGTGTTTAATTATCCACCAGTAGAATATTGTAAATTGCTTACAGATGGATTTTAAATCATAAAGATTTACCCTGGTAGTAACTATGTTTCTAAGTCCTGTTCTGCATCACTGGTAGTTGTATATAAGCTAATTTTAATATACCTTGATTGAAATATAATTGAAAAGATAAATACATATAAAAGAAAGAAAATATATGATACTAGCATTGTTATTTCATAGGGCCATTTTGAGGATCAGATAAGTTAACACATAGCAAAACAAAAATGCAATGTGAATGTAAGATAGCATTACTAGTTTTAGATATAGATATTAAAAAATAGGATTTTTTATAATCTGTCTTTATCTTCTCCCAGTAGTAAAAAAAAAACAAAGATTAAAATTTTGTTATAGGGCCATTGCCTTAGCTAGACTCTGGTTTAGCCATGTGCTCTTTGAGCTATGGCTGCTGTCATGCTTCCTGGCTCTGGCCCCCTTCCCCACCCTGGGGAGGTGAATCTTCTCTCTCCCTTGCTTTCTCTCTCTAATTTACTTTTAAATAAACTTTTCTTTCTTTGCAAAAAAAAATAAGTAAGTAAAATAAAATTTTACTATATGAACAAGAAATCAATCTATCAAGAACCTGCATGATTTCTGATCAATGCTTTACATAGTTGAAATTATTCAAACTTACAATTACGAGCAAGAATAAAAGATAACTTGTAACTCAGATTACTGCCTCTTGACAAAGAGAAAATATATCTAATCGCCTAATAATGTGAGTTATATAAAACACATAAGACAAATATTAGATCTAATTCCTGTAGCTAAAAAAATTATTACTTTATCATTTCAAATGAACACATTTTAATACTTTTCATCCAAGTATTATATAAAAAACAATGTTGACACATTAATTCTTAGGAAAGCATAGGCGAACATAAACATTAACATATAGGGTATACCAGCAGAGGAATGTACATCATCTTCCACCAAGTCAATTTCCATACTCATTAGCTCTCCACAAGATGGAACCACAGGTAAATCCACACTTTTTCCCATACGTGCAGCATGAAGTTCTTCTACTATTTGCATCTAAATTATAAAAGACCCCAATGAAATATTGTATTACTTACTTTGTAGATTGATAAGAGAAGAAAGCAATTAACTTAGTAAAGATGAGATGGTTTGAGGAATTAAAAAATTGTATTAAAACATGAAGGCAGCATAATAAAAGAGTATAGATTTATAAACATTCACATGGCTTTTAAAACAGTTCTCATTACCTCTATGACCTTTGGCAAGCAAATTATTCAATAACTTTGGGTCTCAGTTCGTTTATCTACAAAAATGGGAAGGTTCAATATCTATTTCCTTTAGGATTTTTGTGCGGATTAAATGAAATAAGGTATGTGGAGCTCTTTGCAGAGCCCAGTACACAGACATCAAAATAAGTTCATTCTCATTCCAATTCTCACTTCAAAGTACTTTGGGAGCCAAAGTTTTTTTTATCTTGACAATGTGTGTTCTTGAGATTTCTAAGACAGTTTACAAACCATCATAAACTGAAGTCTAGATCTTAAGACCCTTCTCACTTCAGGGAAATACTTCCCTGATGTATTTTGATGCAAATAAATGAAAATATAATCTAGCTATAGAGCTGAGGCGAGAAATCTTTCTTTTATCAAGGAACACCGGCCCTCAAGACAAAAAAATACAACTGACTGTCACAAGTAAAAACCAAGTAATATAATTTAAAAGTCTTCTTTAAAAAGAAAAACACAATGGTCTATGAATCTAATCTTAATTTAGAACCAAAAAACACAAAATTCTATGAGGGTAATTAAGAAGATTCTAGTTCGTAAATGAAACAACAGATAAAAAGATAAAACACTCATACACTTGTTTTCACTGAATAATATTTTTATCTTATTGCTAATTTTAAAAATGAGGTAAAAACACATGAATGTCCTACTACATTTTGGCAACCCTAGGCATAAACATGCCAAAGTATGAAACATTAAAACAAAATTCAGATAACTTCTGCACCATAGATTCTATGCTCTTTGTTCAAAATATCAGAAACTAAAGTAAAAAGGTGATAGAGTAAATATAAATAGTTTCCAAATAGTTTTGATGTCTTTATAAAAACTTACATATTTATTTAAGTAGAGATATCAATGTTATTTTCATATTATCAAGGTTTTTACAGTCATTATTATTAATATTGTTGAGTTGGGGGTCTCACTCTGTCACCCAGGCTGGAGTGCAGGGGCATGATCACAGCTCACTGCAGCCTCAAACTCCTGGGCTCAAGCAATTCTCCCACCTTAGCCTCCTGAATAGCTGGGACTACAGGCACACACCACTACGCCCAGGTAATTTTCTTTTTTTATTTTCTGTAGAGCTGAGGTCTTGCTATATTGCCTAGGCTGGTCTCACACTCCTGGGCTCAAACAATCCTCCCACCTCAGTCTTCCAAAGTGCTGGGATTATAAGTGTGAGCCACCATGCCTGGCCAATAGTCATTATTTCTTTATTAAAAGTATAAACTATTTGACTTAATTTCATTAAAAACAGTCAAAGTAAAAAGTGTATCAGTAACCTCTTGATCTGTATCTTGAATATTTTCAGATGACACTGAAGAACATGGGGCTTCAAAACACTGAAATGAAAGTAATTTTATTAGTTAAGAATAAAGCAGTTTTTCAACTTTGACACTACTAACGTTAGGAGCCAGATAATTCTTTGCTTGGGGGTTGTCCTATGCATTATAGGATATTTAGCAGCATCCCTGACTTCTACCCACCAGATGTCAGTAACATTACATACCCGCCACAATCATTAACAATCAAAAATGTCTCTAGATATTGTCAAATGTCCTGTGAGGGGCAAAATTGCCTCCAGATGAGAAACTGCCCCAGAACAGAAAACCCCAATCTATCAAGTCATGAAAAGTGGTGGAAATTATTTAGGACTTACTCATTCATATACACATTGCCAAAAACACTCATATTCTAAGAATAAAACTATATGCCACCCTAAGAAATAAAAAGAACCATGGCAAAGGTAAACAAGCTGGCCTTCAGTGGTGAAAAGTTTTCACCCAGGAATATCTCAGCCATTTCTAAAAGTGGCATGATAAAACTACAGAGGAACCTAATATTTGCAATAAGGCTAAGGGGGAAAAGCTGAAAAACGCAAAGTTGCATTATACGTGGCTAGAGAACCAGAGGTTTGTTTCTTGTTTTTGTTTTCTGTCTCCTAACAGAGATGGAAAAATCCATTAAATTCCAGCTTTCTACTGGTACTTTTGCTGAGTGGTTGAGACCTAGCTGATCCTACATACAGGAGACAAGAAGTTCAGCAAAATAACAACTGAACCAAATCATCTTCTAAGAATTCTCCAAGGTAACTCAAACACACACATATTTTACTGAACACTATTTATGGTATAAACTATAGATTCTCTCTGAACAAGTACATCATATGTAGATATGCTTTACTGGGTCAGATAGGATTAAAAAGCAAGAAGCAGCTAGAGTGTGATTCTCCCATGGAGTGAACAAAACAGTAAGAGTTCCTCAGAATTCAGATAGGAAGGAGACAAGCAACACACTCCACAACTCACCAGAGAAGCAGTAAGATACACAGAGCACAAAAAAAAACAAGAAAAATCAATCAGCCTGCGTGGGAACAAGGCAGACTTGCCTATATCACTGCATAAACCATGAGCAACCTCCAGACACAGCAGAAAAGGGGAATTCAGGAGTTCTGTGCTCCAGCCACAGATTCTGAAGGTCCCGAGCCTCGCAGGACTCCAGTTCCTCACAGGAAACTGCCTTACCCACGGGAAACCGCCTTGTCCACAGCTGTGCCCTGCTGAAACCCAAGTGGAGTGGTTCAGGAAAAAAAAAAACGTCCTGAATGGTTTCAGAAACCACTGCCCAGGAACTCAAATCTTGTTACCAGTTGCTTTTTTTTTTTGAAAGCAGGATTTATTAAGAGGAAAGAAAAGCTCCTACAGTGGGCGGGAACCCGAGGGGGTTGCCCTGTACCAGCTACTTTTAAGCCACCATGGGAAGAAACAGGAAGACCTGATGCTTTCATTTGCCTCAGTGGCAAATTACCATTACTCTGGGCTCCCATGAGAAGACCAAGGCCAGTGGCACTTTTATATTCTGAACAGACTGCCTGAGGCTAAGGTGGGAGAGCTGGGTGGGACCCATTAACATACTTTCACCTCCTATGTAAATTCTTTTGTGTAGAGTCTGTACAATATGGCAGAATTACCAATTGACTAAGGACTCATTCCTAATCTCCACTGAGATAGCCAATAGTGCACACAGGTAGGGAGCTTGAGCACTTCCTTCCCACTCTTGCACCTCCCTCTAAGGCTCAAAAAAAAACAGAACTTGGGCAGTTCCCACAGCCTCGCCCATTGGCAAGGTCAGCTGGACACTTCCTTGGAACAACTTAGGCCAAGCAGAAAGCCCACGGCCACCATTGCCACTGGCTCTCTTCAGCAAGTGCTACCTCTTGGCTGGAGGTCAACAGGCACAGCTCATTACATCTGATATAATACCTCAGCTTTTGGGAAGATCTGGTCTCATACTCCAGCTAACACCACTATTAAAGCCACCCTGGGCATTTGGGATGCCTTGAGCCTATACGGGTACCAAGCACAGCACTGTCACGGCTGGCAATTGAGAAACTCACCACACCAAGGTTATATATAACCCAGGGA
>CAUYQG010124557.1:0-43349 GCA_963574415.1 Tarsius wallacei | reverse complement strand
TTTTTTTTTGAGTTGGAGTCTCACTCTGTCGCCCAGACTGGAGTGCAGTGGCCACTCCCGGCCACCGCAGCCTCGACCTGCTGGGCTCCGGCGATCCTTCCGCCTCAGCCTCCCAAGTAGCTGGAACTACAGGCGCGCGCTACCACGCCCGGTTGATTTTTTGATTTATTGTAGAGATGAGGTCTCGCTTGCCCAGGCGGGTCTCGAACCCACCGGCTCAGGCAATCCACTCACCTCAACCTCCCAAGGCGCGGGATTACAGGCTGAGCCACCGAGCCCGGCGATAAAACAATTTTTAAAAAAATGTTTGTAAAGTCTTGGGAGCAGAAAAAGTAGTGCTCATTTCAGAATCTATTATCAGTTTTCCAGTCTGTGGAGTTTTGGCATCATTTGACCCCCAAAATGCAAAATGAATGTCAGTAAGCAATGCAAATTGATATCAGGTTAGATGAGAGATAAAAATATGCCATCACAAGAGATGAATTGTTAATTTCCAGTTTTTTTCCATTAAGTTTTGCAAAATCACAGCATCTCCATAACACCTTGAGCTTCTTTAATTCCTTTTTATTTTATTTATTTTATAATAAGTTGTACTAATAAATATACTATAAGGTATGTTTAAAGCTAAAAAAGAAATAATGTCAAATACCACTGATAACATTTTATAACACAAGCCTTTTTATTAAGTTCTTATTCTAACTAAGTAAAACTAAAAAAAGAATTCATCAGAACTTTGCAAATGAACTTGAAAAAATTATTTTCTAAATGAGTAGGCTGAATCTGAAAGTGCATTTTAAATTCATTCTATTGCCTTCTCAATAATATTTTAAATATGGGGCAATTATCGTTCTCTCCAAAAATGTCTAACTTTATGCAATGGGAATATTAAACATAATTGTAGCTGGGTCTCAAAATTGGATTGCATTTTATCCTGCTCTCTAGACCAAAACCAAGATGAGTGGAGCTTGCCAATCAGAGTACTCCGTGAAAATAAGAATATTTTATCAAAATAAGAGGAGAAAAGGAAACAATATGTCTTTTCAAGCACTAGAAACTATGCAAATAGGTTTCAACTGCCCCTTTATCACAGGAATACAAAGAATGGGAGGAGACCTAGGGAAGGAATTTGCAGTAGTGTATTATCCCAATTCAAGAATGATGTTTCCAACTCTATTATGTCCATCTGTGTGTGAAAGTATAACTGCTGCATAACAGCCAGTTTTCTTTCACAAAGGTACAATAAAAACGGTTCAGGGTTTGGTGAATGTAATTTTCCTCTGTTGGTATTATTCTTTGAAATTGCAAGAATCTCTTGTGTAAAAAGACACCTAAATCTATACTCATTTGATTCTTTTCTTTTTCTTTTCTTTTTTTTTTTACCACTTTTTACTTTCTGAACAAATACAAGATATAACTTTCAGTCTATATTATGCAGTGTAAAACATACTTGGATGCACATAATCCCACCCTAAACCCTTCTTGATAATCTTTTCTTTCCAGGACAGTATTAATTATATTGTATGTTGACTTATTCCTTCAACATTTTCAGCAGTCCATTCTTGCTTTAGTTCTGGGAAAAAATGAACACCATGTCTTGTATTTTGCATTACAAACTAGGAAAGTAGATCCCTCCTCACCTTTGGGCATTTGCTTTATGGTTTGTACAGCAAAAAATTATTTTGTTTGTGATTTTATTTTGTTTCTCCACTTGTATGTTAGCCTTCTGAGGGTAAGGAGTATTGTATCATTCACAGTTCAATCCTGGCAATTAGAACAACGTCTGACAGAGAGTAAGTATTCATGAATATTTGTAGACTTAGTCTAAAAATGAATTATTAACTGGATAGATATGCTCAATTTATAATTTATATTAGATAAATAAACTATAATGCAATGCCTCAGGATTCTAGGCTTTAAATGCCTTGGAAAAGTTATATGAAGAATATCACCAACTGGCAAATGAATTTATGTATTTTAATGTATTGTTTTTAAAAAACTGTACAATACGGATACTGTACTTGTATTCCTAAAGCTCTCATCGACTGATGAAATATTATGATTAGATGAATTTGGTAGCAAAATACATAGTAAAGCATTTACATTTGTAGTCTGTGACAACCAAATCTTCCAGGAGATTCTGGAAATTTGTCTAAGCATGAGACAATTGAAGATAGACCAATCAATCAAGTATTAGAATATGAACTATGATAAAAGAGAAGTTAAGGTTATGATTTAAATGACCCATATTAAGGTTAATTAAAAGTTAATTTTCATAATGGGTAGTAAATTGTTATCCTGAGATATTTTACAAGATGAAACTAAGAATTATGTTCAAGTGAAGTTGAGATCAATTCATGTATTTCAGAGTCACTCTTGAAAACTGTGCAACCCCAAGAATTTTAACCTGAAAAACACTCCCTCAGAATGTTCACTGAACTTTGAATTGGCTGAATTAGCATTGTCCACTAGTTTTTCGCTTATTCAGTATTTTAAAACTTTTGTGACAGAGCTTTTAGAAATACTCATTTTTCTTAAAACTGTACTATTTCTCACGCACTTATTTTCTTCATATGGAAATTATTCCCTAGGAGAGGTGCCCCAGAAGAGGAGAAACTATTCTCTAAATATATACAGAATTTCAAGGAATATATTCAAATCAAAACGCTTATTTGGAGCTGAAAGAAAAGAATTGAAAACTTCAATCTTTGTTAATTTAAGAAACCAAAAAGAAAAAACCCCACATAATATTATTTGTATATAAATTTTCTAAAAATCCAAAAAGATCCATTAATAATAGAAAATATACTGAAAAAATCAGCAAATTTGTCTTTCTATTTCATACTCTGCAAACATAGAACAGTCTTTGTGAAATCAGAGAAGGCTCCGGGGAATGGGACCTAAGAATGGATACTCACACAAGCCATTTTCAAAGTTATTTAGTAAAAAACAGAATGAAATAATTCAACTTTAAATTTTTCTTTTAGGCTAAAATCGATGTCACTCAAGATCTGATAATGTCACAGTGAAGCCAAACCAGGTAACTAACTGTGATGGAAAGACAGGACCACTTATAATTGGCCATGAAGGAGGACCATGTGAAGGCAAGGAGATAACTTTTTCTTTCCATAGCGTGAAATTATACACCTCAGGTCATCTGAATGACATCTTTTATTACTGCTGAATACAGAAATGAGGTAATACAGGATCTGTCCCTGGAGAGCTGAGTTATGGATTATTCTATCTGAGAATTAGGCAGGCCTTCACTTAAAAGCATTGCTCTATTTTAATATCAACAGGACTTCATTGCTTCTCCTGCTGATAATAGGAAAATATCGCTACTGCTGAGGGTTTATACATGTTTTTGTTATAGACCCAATTTCCTGGGGTTGATTTGTCTTAGCAGTCATTTTAAGTTACAAATTGAATCTACTCTCACTGTACATATGTTGTCAGCTCTACTAAAACAGTGTTTTACAAAATAGTGCATCACTTGTAAAGAGTGTGGTATGATTCGAGTCTATAATACCCAGTGATTTTTTCACAGAAACAAAGATCGGAGTACCACATGTACTCACTCATAAGTGGGCCTTGAACATTTATCATAATGCCATAAAAAAGGATTGGCAGTAGTGGGACACTGCCAGTGGGGGGCACATAACATCAATAAAGGTACCTGTATGACCACTTAGCCTGTATGATGACCACATATATACCTAACCCTCATTAGTGCCCCACATTTTTAAAATAAAATAATTTAAAAAATAATAAAAAATAAAAGAGTGCGATATGATGTTTAAAATGAAGTGAAATTTTAAAAAAATCATTAAAAATAATACTAAGGCCGGGCTCGGTGGCTCAGCCTGTAATCCCGCGCCTTTGGGAGGCTGAGGTGAGTGGATTGCCTGAACCCGCGGGTTCGAGACCCGCCTGGGCAACTTGGAGAGACCTCATCTCTACAATAAATAAAAAATCAGCTGGGCGTGGTAGTGCACGCCTATAGTTCCAGCTACTTGCAAGGCTGAGGCGGAAGGATCGCCGGAGCCCAGCAGGTCGAGTCTGCGGTGGCCGGGAGCGGCCACTGCACTCCAGTCCGGGCGACAGAGTGAGACTCCAACTCAAAAAAAAAAAAAAAAAAATTATACTAAGGAACTTACTGAACAAACTTGGAGCAGAGACAAATTATGTTCTTCTTACAGCACT
Organism: Tarsius wallacei; assembly: GCA_963574415.1. Taxonomy (NCBI): domain Eukaryota; kingdom Metazoa; phylum Chordata; class Mammalia; order Primates; family Tarsiidae; genus Tarsius; species Tarsius wallacei. Next base: position 39,149 of record CAUYQG010124557.1, on the reverse strand, counting down.
AACTTTTATTTATCAAGTGAGAACGGTGTTCTGATATGTGTCAAAATGCAGGTCAAAAAAGAAGTGAGGCCAGCCACGGTGGCTTGGGTCTGTAATCCCTGCTACTCAAAAGTCTGAGCAGGGAGGATCATTTGAGCCCAGGAGTTTTATGACCAGCCTAGTAACGTAGTTAGAACCTGTCTCAAAAAAAAAAAAAAGGAAAGAAAAATTATCTGAATGTGCTGGCACATGTCTGCAATCCCAGCTACTAGGAAGACTGAAAAGAGAGGATCTCATGAAGTCAGATATTTCAGGACACAGCGAGTTATGATTGGGCTATGGCAAATCAGCCTGGGCAACAGAGCAAGACCTTTTCTCTAAAAATAAATACATAAAACTGTTGAGATTATTTCGAAGGTATGTAAAAAAAATTCGCTATCGTGATAATCTGTTACATTTAGAGAGAAAATTCTCCCGGCTTAATTTTGATAATTTATGAAATTAAGTCAGTAGCATTTATTTAAAAATATTTGGGATAAGAAAAAATAATGTTAAGCATTCTTATAACTGATTTCTAAGTATTTTCATAAATCTTGCAGTGATGGTACCTGTGTCTAAAAGCATGAGAACTTCGTTTTAGTTGATATAAACAGGAAAACAATAACAGTGGATCCTGCTTTTCTGATATACTTAAAACAATAAAGAATTTTACTATAAATGCTCTTTTGTGTAGAAGAATAAAATATAGTGCAGAAGACATAATTAGGAAATTCATTCTAGCAGAGGATGTAAATGAAATTTGGAAATAAAGAAGCATCAAAATCATGCATTGCTTTGACACATGGAACATTTAAAATGCCAGGGGTCATTTCAGGGAAATTGGAATTTAGCTGATGGTAAATTAAGACATGACTATCGCATGCATAGCCCTCTGGCAATATTTATTAGCTTAATGAAATTAGACACTTGAGTGTTAGTGGAAAATGTCCTATTCAAGTTATATATTATTGTAAAGTAAATAGGTGCTTAATTGGATCCACCTTTTTATAATGAGGTCATTGGACTAAAATATCATCAGTATGAGTCCATGATAATTAAACATCTCCAGCAAAGAAGAAGGGATTGACTTTCATTAGACATCACTTTTTTCATAGGGTGAAGTAATCTAGGAACAGAGAAGATTTTGCCATAATTTTCCAAGATTCCTCCCTAACATTGCCCTAACCGTCCCGATGTTTGTTTTGCCCTTATTTTTTCCTGCCAGTATCTTTTTGTCTTATTTGCTTTCGGTCTTATTTTTTTCCTACCAGTATTCGCTAGAGTAAGGGTGCAAAGTATGTGCACAAAAGTAAATACTTCTGAATATTGAATGCAGCTCATGACCTAAAATGTAAGGCTAGTTTTATAGATGAGGAAACTGAAATTTCAAGAAAGATTGATCAAATTGCCTAAAGTCTAAAAGCTAAACAATATGGAGATAAGACTCAATGAAGTCTAATCACAGATCTTTTCTTCCTCTAGGATTCGTATTGAATCCTGTATATCTGTGCCAAAGGAACACACACTGTGAATATCAATGGTAATCCTAATAACAAGTGTAACATTTGCAGTAGTAACTCTAATATGAGTGCACTCTTCTTCAGACCCTTGCTCTGCTTTGCATAGTTCTTCATTTCCAGTAATCACAGCAGACCTGCAAGATTATCAGAATCTCACAGTTTATAGAAGAGGATAATTGAGACTTAGAAACACAAGCCCAAACCATCAGGTTTACAAGATTGCTTGTTACCTTTCCTCAACCTCTTGAATCTAAAGCTGAAGTTTCTACTATCATAGTATAACTTTCAAATAAATGATTTTATGTCATTACCAATTATACCATCTTTCACAGCATCTTTTGTTTCTCTTCATCATTATTATTTTGGCTAATTATTGAATGATCTCTAGGTAAGCAGCCAAATGATTCAATCCAGTTTCTTTATGAATACACACAAGTCCATATAGCCATTTGTCTAATTTAGTTTTTGGAACAAACTTGATTAATTGTTTATAATTCAACCAGTGTCTTGGCTATTGATTAATACATATTACATCACAGACTGCTTATGAGGTTACATGTAGAATGAGCCTCATTATTGACATTTAAGAGCGGGTAATATTTTTGTCGTGGGAGTCTACTCTGTGTATTATAGGATGTTTAAAATCATTCCTGGCCTCTACCTACTGGATGGCAATAATACCCCAAATCGTCCCAGTTGAGAACCTCTGAATTACTTATTCTGCCAATCCTGGGACAGGAGTATCAAAACTTATAATAATAGTGACTTAATCAGTTCAGGCTCTATAACAAAATTTCATAAACTGGGTGGTTTCTAAATAACAAAAATTATTTCTCACTGTTCTGAAAGCTGAAAGTCCATGATCACTGGCAGATGCAGTGTCTGGTAAGGGCCCTTTTCTGCTTTATAGACAGTATCTTTCTGCTGTGAATCTTCACATGGTAAAAGTGGTAAGGAAGCTCTCTGAGACCTCTTTTTATACGGGCACTAATCCTATTAACGGAGGCTCCACCCTCATGACCCAGTCACCTCCTAATGGCCTCATCTATAAACACTATTTCATTGGGGATTAGGTTTCAAAATATGAATTTTCAGGAAATATGAGCATTCAGTTCATAGTAAATAGTTATAATTCAGTTTCTCCATCTCTCAGTTGAGACTAGGATATCTTGGAGTGAGTATTTCTCTCTTTAGTATCTCACACTGATAATATTTCTATTGTTGTCACTAAGCTATGCTGACTAAGATAAAAGTTAGTCTCTCTTGGCTTCGCTTGTTAAAAATCAGTCTTTATTTAGTTAGTTAGTTAGTTAGTTTTTAGGAAAGTCAGAAATCATTGCTGAGATCAAATATTATTTATCTCTTTTTAAAATCTTGCTAGGTTTAACTCAATATTTTGTACATAGTGGCTATTTAATATATGTGTGTGTGTATTTTTTTTTTTGTTAGTGGTGGCAAATTTAACTGTGTAAATAGATATAATCTGAACGAGAGCACTTGAGAAACAAGACAAAAACTTTTTTGTTTTTTGTGCATGTGTGGTGACGTATGCCTGTGGTTCCAGCTACTTGGAAGACTGAGGAGGAAGGATCACCTGAGCCCAGCAGGTGGAAGCTGTGGTGGCCATGAGTGTGCCACTGCACTCCAGCCTGGGCAACGGGGTGAGACTCTGACTCAAAAAAAAAAAAAAAAGAAAAGAAAAGATTAATAAATAATTATTTTAAAGTATTACAATGGTAAAAAAAATTGGAAGAAAACTTGAAATCTTCTCCATATGTTGAGGGGAAAACTAGTAGCAAATGTATAAATGTAGTTATAAATATGTAATTACGTAGCTATACTCTGCACTGAAGATCAATCTCTTGATCATTCTTTTGAGATTACTATTGAGCTGTTTTACATTTTACAGCGCAATAATAAAGATGAATTAGCTAAAGAATACACATTATATCTTATCTTGAAACAAAAGAGGCTGTTTCTACTTATCAGCAACTAAAAGTTCACGGCTTAAAGAAAATATTTATGTGCTAAGCACACACACAGACATATCCAAATTTAATTTAAATACTTGGCAAGTACCAAGAATCACTGTCTGATAGACACTTCATGTTTCATAGTCTGTCTAATCTCTTTTTTCTGCATTTGCAGACAGAGTCCAGCAAAAATGGCTTGCAGTGGGCATCTACACTATGTTCAAAATCTTTTTTCATTTATTAAAAATAGCAGTGCATCTACGGGAACTGTCTCATAGTAGCCAATTCTTGCTGATATCAAGGGGAAAAAAGACATTTTGGTTTTTGTGGTTTGCAAAAAAACAAAGAAAGACATAATTTGATTTAGCATAACTTTGTAGCTATGACCTTACTCATTTTTTGCATTATACATTTTTCTATATAATTTTCCCTTTCACAGGCATAAAATTAAGTTAACACAGTAAATATTTTCAGTTCTTGAGAAACTACTGCTTAGGTAGCAGTCTCAAGAGTGTTTAAGAGGTTTTCCAAATACTGTACCTAAAAAAAAATTGATAATTGGATTCGATGTTATCTGTTTTAAAAATGAAATGACAACATAGCTCCCCATTTAATGTATAAGACCACCAACATGGTCATACTGTATGCTGCTGAGTTAATCTTTAGTTTTTATGCACCTCAGATTATAGTTTTTCCTGACATCTTTCTGCAAATGTCTGAACTGCTAGCAAATGTTCATTTATTAGAAAAGTTGTAACTATGCAGTGGTCACTTTTTACAGTTCACCCCCACACATGTTTGCTCATGAAAAACCAGTACAGGTGAACACTAATACATCACATATGGGCCATGGCCTATTAAACATCAAGCAAGGATGGCGTTTATCTGCCGGGCATACAATATTCTCGTGTGCACATTTCTGAGGGAACATCATGTGGGTGTCACCATGATGGCAAAGGCAGCTTTAGGTTAAGTGCGGAGTGATGCTTGTCTTCATTTTATGACAAGTACTTTAAGTAGTTTTTAGTTCTCTTGGTCTTAACATTTTGAGACAAAATATTCTATTAATCTTCTTTTAACCATTCAGATTATTTGCATTCAAGAGGACCCTGGGATTTTGAAGCAAGTCAATAAAACATAGCTACCATTAGTGACTATTTACATCAGGAAATCAAGACAGATCATTTTCATTTTATACAACCAAAGCAAAATATGAAAAGATTTGCATTTCTGGAAAAACACTTAAAATAGAGGCATAGCTAGGGCTAACAACTTTGGAAATATCACAGGGGTAGATTCTGAGGAAGTATTAAACAGAAGAAAAAGCACAATGTGCTGATAATATCAAGAATTATTTCAAAATATTGACCATGACTAAGGCAGTGACATTTTCTTAAATGTTGTCTTTAAATTTTCACGAGCATTTATCCTGTTTCTGAAAGGTAGGTAAACAAAAGAATATCTCAAGATTTTAACTATGCAGAAAATGATGTTTTGTTTCAGTTTTTTCAAATTAATCAACCCTGGAAGTTTTATATTTTGAAGTCTAAGAAAATCTCTTGAGAAAAATCAGAATTACATTTTTCTATTTTAGATTCATCAAAACAGTTTTAGTTTAAAAGGATTTAGTTGTAAGGAAAAAAAGCAAAAACAAATCAACAACCACTAAAAATTTGAAATGTGATAAACTCAGAAATTTGGCTTCAAAAGCAGAATAATTGTTACCTTAATGAGGTAATGGGAAAGCGTTTAGAAAGCAGAAATATTCCAAGGTTGCATCCATTTAAAATTTTAGTTTTTGTTAGAGTAACAGTAACAGTTAGTACATTTTAAGATTATTAAACTCGAGGTTCAGATGTCACCAAATTCTAAAAAGTAGTAGTTTAAAATTTTACTGATCAAATTATTTTTGAAAATGAAAATGTTGTAAGACTCAGTCTTAGGGTCTCATTTTTTAAGGGAAGACTTCCACGTATTTCCTCAGGACTGCTACATTATTAGTAGAATTTGAAGGTTTAAAACCCTCTGTCTGTGCCTTCATTTTCACAAAAGTGTTTCTACGTGCCCTCCACCTGTCCACAGCCTCAAGAAGACTAGACCAGGACTGGTTAATTCCATGTATTGTGGATTCTGCATTTTCAGTACTTAAGAGAAAGAAACTTAAAAATCATATAATTAAGAATGATTGCCAGGAGGTTGCCATCAACTTTGGCTAAAACTAGTTAGAAGTTTGGGGTTGTTTAAATTAAGAATATCAACAACAGGCCGGGCTCAGTGGCTCAGCCTGTAATCCCAGCACTTTGGGAGGCTGAGGCGAGTGGATTGCCTAAGCCCAAGGGTTCACGACCCACCCAGGCAACTTGGTGAGACCACATCTCTGCCATAAATAAAAAAAAAAAAAAAAAGAAAAGAATATCAACAGTAAAAGGTAGTGTTAAGAATGTCTGAGTTCCTGTCCTCAATATTTACACCAAATAAATATTGTGTTAAGTTTTCTAGGAAATTACTGAAGGGGAATATTGTGTACTTATTTCTCAGTCAAACTTAAATTCTTATAAATCTCACAAAATGAAAATGAAAAACTCTGCCTCTACCTTTCTATGCCACTTAATTTCAATAAAAAAGAACTTGAAATATTTGAAGACCAAGTTACCTGATATTGAATACCGTGTTTTGTTTTTTAAAAATACCCTTTTTGAAGCAATTTTAAAGAACAAATGACATAGAGAACTAAGTAAAATAAAGGGCAGATGAAAGATTATCAGTGAACACTATGAGAGTAATTTAACCTAGTTAAAAGATGATCAAAAACAATATTAAGTCACAAAGGAATTAAACCTGAAGGAAACAATATACATTTTTTAACCATTAGCAATTAAAGTGCACAATAAAAATGACATCACTTCATCATCTTTCATTGTATGAAAACACTAATACCAAACATCAAGAAGTCGCATAAACTATTAATAATGCACTTAAATGCACTGAAGTGGAAAGTATAAACAAAGACATCCATGGCAGTTAATTCTTAGAGTGCTGGCTGATGTCTCTTCTAGGGTCTGCTCAGATCAATTTCAGAAAGATATTCCTAGCTCTGTGTTACAAGGCATGTACTTAACTGCATGATACCTTTTAAATAAACAGGGTCCTTATGTGTCATTATTCTCACTGTGTTGCCACAATCCAGTATCAGAGCAAAGAAAAGAGCTGAGAAGAAAAACTCATATAAAGAGAATAATATGTTGTGATGGAATACGTGTTATCATTTCAAAAATGCACTAGCATAACATGGAAGGTCAACATCATGGAGAGAAAGAAGTTTCGATCCGGGAAGGTTAACTATGAAAAAAGCACAGAGCTATTCTTCCTGGATCAGTTCTCTTTTCACAAACAGCTTACCTTTGTCAACTTCCTAGGTCAAATGTTATGGGAATGAAAAATAATCATCAAAATCAGTTAGGCTTAAATGATAGGATAAGCACAGAAAACAATTGACTGAGAAAGCAGATTAGATTGTAACATTCAGCTACTGGAAAGTTAAAAGAACTTAACATGACGTGGAAGGAGAAAATAAATTTTGCTCAATGTTTATTTCCCTCACGATTGTGTCAACACCAACTGGTCACATGTATGTCTACATTAAAAAATGTATTCTTAGCCATACTAGATAATCTGCCTTGGCAAAAATCAAACGTATAATGTCGGTTACTATCATTTCAGAATTTCTAATAGCCTACACTGCAAAACTTCATAGTCATGTGTTCTAAATCAAGTAAAAAATACATATGGATACATATATTACAATAGGGTACTCCCCCCCAAAAGATGGAATTTATTTATAAAATGTTTTGTATTTGTTCTTACATGTTTAAACTTCGGTCACCTTCAAAGTACTCTCCACTTGATGCAATACACCCATCGAGACACTTTTTCCACTAGTAAAATGTTTTTGAACTTGTCTTGACGCCTTGTAGTCCTTTTGTTGTTTTCTGTTTCACCTCTTCCACATTGGCAAAGTGTTTCCCTTTGAGAATTTTTTTCACTTGGGAAACAAACAAACAAAAAAATCACCAAGGTCGAGATCAGGTGAATAGGGGAGTGAGGCATGGGGGTCATGCCGTTTTTGGTCAAAAACTGCTGAACATTCAGGGTGGGTGTGGGCAGATGCTCTAATAAACCATCCATCATGAAATGGGCAAACACATTGGGGAAGAATCTTAAAAAAAAAATTCACTGAAACTGAATGCATCCTCTCACAACAAGGCGAGCTGGTACACAGGTGCTGATGGGCTCCAAGAACACTTACCTGCAGGGGGAGAATTATACCACTAGGGGTATGCCCTCCAAATGATAATTCCTGTTTTGATTTTTTTTTTAAGATCTCGCCTTACATATTCATATCATAGACATCAAGAAAAAAATATGTGTGGTTGCTCACTCCTGCAATCCCAGTGCTTGGGGAGACTAAAGTGAGAAGATTGCTTGAGTCCAAGAGTTCGAGACCAGCTTACGCAACATAGTGAAACTTCCTCTCTACCAAAAATATAAACCAACAAATAAAAGCTGGGCAAGATGGATAGTCCCAGCTGCTCAAGGTTGAAAAGGAAAGATGACCTGAACCCAGAAGTTCAAGCCTGCAGTGAGCTCTGATTGTGCCACTGTACTCCAGCCTGGTGACTGAGTGAGAGCTTGACTCAAAAAAAAAAAAAAAAAAGATTCCATTGGAGCATCTGATTGGCAAAGAAATAAAGGCTGGGAACAGTGACTATGCCTGTAATCCCACCACTTTGGGAGGCTGAGAAAAAAAGGATTACTTGAATCCAGGAGTTCCACCCCAACCTGGGCAACATGGCAAGACCTCATCTTTACAATAAATCAAAAAATTAGCTGGTGGTGGTGGCATTCTCCTGTAGTCTTAGCTACTTGGCAGCCTGAGATGGAAGGATTCTTGAGCCCAGGCGTTTAAGGCTGCTGTAGCAATCATCATGTCCCTGAACTCCCACATGAGTGAGAGAGTTACACAGTGACTCAAAAAAAAAAAAAGATAGAGACATACAAGTGGCCAACAGGTGTATGAAAAAATGTTCATATCACTAATCGTTGGGGAAATTCAAATCAAAACCACAATTACCTATCATCTGTTAGAATAGCTATATTCTAACAAATAAAATAACACTTTTGGTGAGAATGTAGAGAAAAGTGAACACCAGCCTGTGGCGATGTAAAGTGGTATAGTCATCGTGGAAAATAGAGTATGGAATTTCCTCAAAAATTTTAAAATATGAATACTATGCAATTCAGCAATCCCACTTCTGAGTATAGACCCAAAAGAGAGGAGATCAGTACATCAAAACAATACCTACACTTTCATATTTAGGGCAGCTCTATTCACGATAGGCAAGATATGGAATCAATCGAAATGTCTACCAACACATAAATGAATAAAGAAAATCTGGTAAGTATACAGAATAAAATATTATTCAATCTTAAAAAAGGATGAAATCCTGTTATTTGCAGCAACATGGAAATACTGGAGGTCATGACATTAAGTGAAATTAGCAAGACACACAAAGACAAATACCACAAACACTCTCATATGGGAGCTAAAACAGTGGATCTGCAGAGGTAGAGAGTAGCACAGTAGTGACTAGAGGCTGGGAAAGGCATGAGGAAGGAAGTGGCAAAGAGAAATTGGTTAAGGGGTAAAAAATACTGTCAGAGAGAAGGAATAAGTTCTCGTGTTTGCTAGTAAACAGTAGAACAATTACAGTTAACAATAATTTATTGTGTATTTCAAAATGGCAAAAGGAAAATTGGAATGTTGTTCTCCATACCAAAAAAAAAAAAAAAAAAAGATAAATGTTTGCAGTGAGGGATATTCCAAATACTCTGATTAGATCATTACCCATTTGATACCTGTACACAACAGGTATCAAAATAACATGTACCCCCCCCAAGCTATGTACAATGATTATATATCAATTTAAAAAGTGAAAAGTAAATCTCCCTCTCAAAAATTAAATAAAATATATAATATGTGGTATAGTAGCATGCAATTTACAAAGATAAATTGTCCAAATGCAGTAAGCTTTCATTTAGTCTATATGAGTGATACTCTTATTTTTATAATCTAGATATTTAACATATAAATCACAGTGCTTAATCAGAAAACCTAAAATGGGTTTGCAGCATCGCAAATTACTTCTGTATAGTTATGCAACTGTGCCCTAGTCATGGAGAAAAATAATAAAGTTCACAGCATTTCTTTAGAGGAGAAGAGAGTGTGTTTTTAGACATCTGCTTCATAAGTTAAATCACTTCCCTAACTTTCATCGATTTGCTCTTATGGATCAAACTTTTCCTATTTTAAAGAACATTAATTTGCTTTCCTAATTCATAGTTGTTTCCTATCCAATTGCCAGGACTTTAAAATGAAAGAATTGTGAGAATTTCCATAGTGTTTTAGAAGAAGATGTAATCATGCATCTCCTTCAGCGACTAAAAGGTGACCTATAACCTAACTGGAAATTCTTGCATAGACAAATTGCTGTTAAATAGTAATGAGTCGAATATCTTTTTTTTCTTGAACAGCTGTAGAGTGTTAGCAAAAGGAGTTGTACTTTCTTTCCCAAAATTTATGCTAAGAGCTAATCAGATCACAAGTTTAATTGATAGTATCGAGCTGAAATGGAAACAAAAATGTGTTTATTTATTTATTATTTATACACAAGAAAAGTCTAACCCGTGAACAAATACCCTTAACCTTAAAATTACTATTGGTATAATGTGCAAATACAGAATATTCACTTTTTCCATGAATCGTAATTGCCAGGGCCTTACCTCTCTAAGGGAGATTAGACAACACAGGCTAATTAATGTCATAGCTGTTGGAGGCAAAACCCATCAGAGCACAGGTATTACACTACATTTGCCTTACTTTTAAAAACATTCAGTAAACTTTTAAAGACAAAAGAGAAACCTTGCTGTTGTGTTGTAGTTTATTACTTTGAGAATCTTCAGCAAGAAGAACTTTGCTATTTTCAGCTTGTTGTTAAGTGCTTCTTTCCTGAACGCCAAGGTAGGCACAGAATATACCTTTTAAAGCTTGGGATATTGCCATTTCCTGTAAATGTAGCCACATGATGGTGTGAGGTCTAAAGGTTTGTTTATTTTACATTTTGATGGCTTACATTACACTGGTCAGACTAAAAGCAACAGAAAAGCAAAGGAAGGGAAGGGAATTTAGAGGCACCTCCTTTCCTCTTCTGCAGTAGATGCTGTCTGAGAACTTGTCAAGGGCATTTAAGACTTAGCATCTTCTATGAAGAATATTCTGTCATGTTAGGTGGGGAAAAGGCACAGCATTTCCACAAACGTTCTCTTGTCCAATCTATCTTCCTTGTACATTCTCCATGGTTCTCACTGTGACTTCTTTCTTTTCCCAATGAATTTGAGGGAGGCTGTGTATTGTCACTTGGCTTTGATGATACTACTTCATTGGAACCGACCAACTTTTATCAGAAAATCTGCACATCTACTGACATACTTTTTTTGAGTTGGATTCTCACTCTGTTGCCTAGGCTGGAGTACAGTGGCATGCTCTCAGCCGCCACAGTCTCAACTTGTTGGACTTAGATTATCCTTTGCCTCAGTCTTCCAAGTAGCTGGAACTACAGGCATGCACCACCATGCCTGGCTAATTTTTTGACTTATTGTAGAGACGACGTCTCACCAGTTTGTCTAGGCTGGTCTCGAACCCCTGGGATCAGGCCATCCTCTTGCTTCTGCCTCCCAAAGTGCAGAGATTACAGGCATGAGTCACCGTGCCCAGGTTTACTGACATTCTCTTAAGAAACACAACCAGGCAGCAGTAATCAGGGATTTTTAGGGAGCCCCTGCCATCCCTGCCCCTTCTTCATTCCATGTGGTTAAGTACTCTGTGGGTCCCAATACCCACCATGCTTTAATTCTTCCTTTTCTTTCTCCTCCTTCTGGAAGACACTCATTTTAAGATCTCTTCTGGGAAATAGGTAATCTATATTAAGTTTTCTAGTCACTTGTCTCATGTCACGTTGAATGCAAGTATTGCTAGTATACTATCACTAAATAGTCTTGCTTTTCTGAAATGTTTTACTTATTGTACTCAAATATATAGCATTGCTAAAGTCACTTACATTATATATTTACTGGTTGCCTATAATATACCAGGCATTTTTTTCAGGATCGTTCCTTGATAGCTTGTATTTTAATGTTGGTATCCCCAGGATATAGCATTGAGTGTGGTACCTAAAAAGTGTTCGGGGAATATTTGCAGAATGAGCTAAGATGAGTTGGGTCCCTGGACTCTTATTTGGCTTCTAGCCATGGTTTCTAGTTAGGATTCAGGTCTCTTTGCCTTTTCATTGAGGTCCTTGAGAGCTGGAATTTTTTAAGACTGAATCATCTACGAAATTGTTGTATTCTTTTTCTTTTATTTTGGGGTTAGTGGTTTTATTACTTTTTAGAAATATAACTTCAAAATGAATATAGAGAACGAAAAGAAAAATAGTTTCTCTACCAGATTGTTTTCACAGTCATATTATTATTTTAGATATGTCATCCTGAGAGAAAGAAAAAGTATTTTCTCAAAAAGACTCAGCTCATCAAAGCAAATATCTACAACTGACCCATATTAATGAGAAGAGAAGCAATTCATTCAGATGCACTGACACTTACCTTTGAATACATTATGGAATTACATTGTAGTATTCTTAACTGCTAAATTACACTTGCATTAATACTGAAATGCCTAGGACCTTTTAGATAGATCAGAATTCAATGAGTGGTTATATAACTACTCTAAAATTAAAACTTTGCTCCAGATAATCCAAATGCTGATAAATGATAGCTAAATTGCTCTCATTCATCACCTTTAAAGCCCTGGCATAAAAAAAATCAAGTGAAAGCTGGTATATTAAATATTGTCAGAATCTCTGTCCAAAAATCACAGATGTACAAGAATATTCCACTTCTCAGTTTTCTATGATATCAATTTAATTTTGAGGTTAACAAAACAATGCTCTTAATTTCAGAGTCTTATCAAATGCCAAAGTGTGTGTGTGTTTGTAAATGAGCCTGTGTGTGTTCTGGGCCACTGACAAGGGAAAGTTGTAGTTGTCTTAGTCACTTTGGGCTGTTATAACATTGGACCATAGACTGTGTGACTTAAACAACAAATGTATTTCTCACAGATCTGAAGACTGAGAAGTTCAATATCAAGGTGCTGGCAGACCCCATGTATTTGAAGCTCTTCCTGATCTGAAGATAGCCATTATTCCAATGTGCCTTCAGATAGTAGGGAGGAGAAACACAGTAAGCTCTCATGTTTCTCTCTCTCTCTCTCTTTTTCTTTTTTAATTGAGTTCTCACTTTGTCTCCCAGGCTGGAGTGCAGTGGCATGATCGTGGATCACTACAGTCTTGACCTCCTGGATTCAGGTGATTCTTTTGCCTCAGCCTCCTGAGTAGCTGGGTCTACAGGGATGTTTCACCACCTGGCTACTTTTTATTTTTGATTTTTGTAGAGATAAGTTCTTGCTATGTTTCCCAGGCTGGTCCTAAACTCTTGGGTTCAAGCAATCCTCCCACTTGGGCCTCCCAAAGTGTGGAGATTACAGATGTGAGCCACGTTCCTGGCCTCGTGTTCCTGCCCTAATGCTTCTTTTTATAGGAGCACCAGTTCCATCCCTGAGGATACTACCTTCACGACCAAATTACCTCCCTAGGGCCTCACCTCAAATACCATCACATTGGGGGTTAAATGATGACATATGAATTTTGGAGGCACATACGCATTCAGTCCATAACTGTGGTCACTGGTAATCTGTTCATGATAATATCTGCTATCCATTGTCTTACAGGTCCTTTAAATCCTGCAGTTGTTGTTGCTGTTGTTGTTGTTTTCTATTTCTCTGCCATGTTGGAGATTCCAAAGTTTTGTGAGGCGTTGTCTATTTTGATGACTTACTCATTGTCTCCTTTGGCCCCCAACAGAAAGCTATCCTGGTTCTGCGTTTCTCAACCCTTTCTTCTCCTTTCCCTTTATATGAAGACTCCTTCTCTCTGGAATCTGTCTACCCTAAGTCAACCTCTTTTGCCCCAGCAAACTGCCTGTTTATTTTTCCTCTCTTCCCTATAGGCTTTAGGGGTTAGAAAATATGCAAGAAACACTTGCAGATGATTTTGGCCTATATAAGAGAAAAAACTAGGGAAGAATTTCAAATAAAAACAATGAACTAATATTTCAAAAAAGTATCCAGCCTCCATGCAAGTGGACATTAGGCAATGATTACCTTTCTGGTCTAAGTCTTTGCTTCTAGCATACTGGCTGCTCTCCATTTCATATGTGCTCCACACCAGTGTAGTGTTCCCCTGTTGCTAGACCTGAAAGTGCGAGGGAAATGAGTTCCAGAAAGAAAGGGGGGAACAGTGAAACAAAAATGTCCTCCAATTCTTTTTTTTTCTTTACGTTAATATTAAGTTACTCTAAGATATTAATTCAAGGGTATCAGGTCGTCAAATGGATTGGAGATGAAATTCAGTAAAAATATCACAAAACATATGGCTGGGAGCGGTGGTTCACACCTGTAATCCCAGGACTTTGGGGGCCTGAGGTGGAAGGAACACTTGAGCCCAGTAATTTGAAACCAGCTAGAGCAAAATAGCAAGACCTTGTCTTTACCAAAAAAATAAAAAATAAAAAAATTAGCTAAGCATGATTGCACATGCTATAGTCCCAGCTACTTGGGATGCCGAGACAAGAGGAGCCCCAGAGCCCTGGAGGTTGAGGCTGCGGTGAGCCATGATGGTGCCACCGCAGTCCAGCCTGGGTGACAGAGTGAGACCACTTCCTAAATAAATAAATAAATAAATCACAAAGTATTTACCTGTTTCTTTGCATTTTTTAACTAATACACAAATTATTTTCTAAACAACTGTTTTAACAATTTTTACTTCTTCCTACGCTTCTTTATCCAGGTTAGCACATAAGTTCAACTGTCTTATCTCATCTAACCATTACAGAAACAGTATACAAATTTTTACAAACATTAACTTGTGCCCTGAAAATCAAAATGCAGTCTTCTTTATGATTGGATCTAATATATCATCTTATTTTGAAGTACCATCCTACCTAATAAAAAATTATGTGTTAAATTTTTACAAGAGTAGAGTTTGTTCAGAAAACTAGCTAATTGCATATATCACAAGTTTGATCACAAGAATACCTGACAAGGTATGAAAAATCATTGGAGGAGTGGGGGAAGAAAACATCATTGTCAACAAAATTGCTAAAAATATATTCAGCAAAACAGTGAACAATAGTCCAATAGCCTCATCTTATGAGAAGAAGGGCACATTTATCTATTATATAGTACATAAATGAAAGGCCCAAGTGATTTACACCTTTTAAATGCAGTTACTAAGTTGTCAAAACTTCACAGAGTAGTAATCGTTAAGCCTATGTGTGCTCCAAGTTTGGTTAGATCACTTACTGTGATTCTTTTTAATCTCTTTGTATACCAGGCTTTTCATTTTAAAAATGATAAATAAAATAAACTACCATATATCTTGTAAAGTCAAAAGATCTAATTAAAGGAGCTAACACAAGTAGTGTTCTTAGAACAGTAAGTTCCATATAAAAGTTTGCTGTTAGTAATCTAACCAGCCTAAGAAGAGTCTGCAAAAATAATTTGTTAAAAATGGTCAATGTTATAGAGCCTTCTATTAATACATATGGAAGCTATCCTCATCCTGTCTGTATGGACTTTGCAGCATTGAAATCCTTAAAAGAAAGCATGACTAGAATTGTTCTATGGTTAGAATTGCTCACAAGTTGAGATATCACCACCTGTGTGTCTCAACTGTGACTCTGTTTCTCCCCCCAAAACGGTTGAACTCTTGCAGAAAAAAGGTGACGCCATTTTGGAAGTTAATACAGAGGAGGAAGTAAAAGAAAAATAGCTTCCTAGTTCATCTAGTTGTGAGTACATAATTCCTTTTCTATTTAAACGTCTTCCTTTTCCCATTGTGAATGGGAACGTGTATGAGGAACATATTATGCGCTACATGTTTCTTTAAGATCAGAGATGACACACTCTTGAACTCAGAGGTTGCACCATGCCTCACCAAGATTTGGAAGAGTGGCTTTCTGTCCTCTTTTCAATTCTTCCAAATGGGTAGCCATGAAAATATGTGCAGTTAAAGACTGATGGTCTGCCCGTTCCCGGCCCCCAAAGGAAGTCTCCAATGCTGAATTTGTGAGAAACCCTTCTCAACTCCCTTTCTCTGTCTGAGCCCGGAGCTCAGATTGCCTGCAAAATAAACTATGCAGCAGAAATAAGACTGGTATAGCTCCTGGATTGGGCTACAACGAGCACGTGCATCTCAAACTCTATAACCCAAGAAGGGTGAGCCCTCAAATTACGCAGACCCATGTCAGTTCACTATGAAATAGTTTCTGTTAAACTCAGGGCTTGGAAATGTCTGTTCCTCACCTGATGAGTTTTATAAGGAATTTTGTTATTTGCCATAAATGCTAGTATGACTAGATGATGCTAATAGCTTCATAAAATCTTTCAGCCAATGGAAAGAACTAGATGAAATAAACAATTTATGAGTCATGAATAAGGAGAAATAAAGTATTTAGCAAAATGTTAACCATTACAGCCCAATAATGTTAATAGGAAACAGGCCAGCTCATACCCACCCTTTGGGGGAATGTTCTCTGCTATGTTGAATTTATTTTTAAAATGTGGAGACAAACATTTAGAGTTCAAAGGATGTTTTTATTTTTGCTAAAATGTTACTGTTACTTCAAAAATCCCACCCCTGCAAACAGTTTCAAAAACAACACAGACTTTAGATCACTCATGTTTCCATTTAAAATATAATATTTTGATTACATGAATATATACCTGAATTAATTAAATCGGCTATTTATATTATTTTAATATGTCCGTATCGTAATTTAGGAAAAGTTGGATGGAATTTGCATTAAATGGACTGAAATAAATGTTTGCTGCTAAGAATAAATGCCCCTTTTTATCAGCATAGAACAGTTGAAACACCATTTTGGCAGTGACCAGGTAGCTGACGTCCAACTCAGGTGAACACCGCCTGGTTCCCATGGTCAACCTTGTACCTGACTTTTCTTTTGTGGAAGGGAAAGTAGTAAAATTTGGACATATGAAAAAAATCTCGGGTATCAGGTACCAAACAAGCCCACATGGCCTTATAAAAACCAAGGCAATTTTATTTTCTAGAGATTTCTTTTCATTTTAATTCCTACCTATATCTAACTTTGAATTCTCATGACTTTTTCTACCTGTTTCTAGGTGTCAACATGTATTCCTTGCCCCCTTTTAAAATTTTTAAAATAACTTTTTCTTACGTTCTTAAACCAGCTTACAAAATATTATTTTCCACTTAGAGAGTAAGCAGTATTCCACCAATCATCAAACATTTCTTTGCCTGCGAAAATCCCACCACTTTTATGCCACAAGACTGGAAAGAAGGAAAATAAAATAGTTAGACCTTCAGAGGAAAATATGACTTGAGCTAAAGATGAGTGTAAATGAAAAGACAAAAGGAAAGGGGCTGATTGAGAAGTGCCATACACCACTTTCAGCATGCTCCAAATAGGAACTCATCTAATTTTCATGAAAGGAAAGTATTGCTGTATCAGTTATCCAACTAAAGACAGTAGGACCAGAGACATTCAATAACTGCCAAGCCCTTCATCACAAATCCTAAATTCCTGACCCTCATCATCTCAGACCTTATTTATTTCAGTAGCCTTCTAACACATCTATCAATCCAATAGAGTAAGTGTTGTTTAGCATGCCATACAAGGTTCTTTTGTCTCTGCCTGGTGATCTGTAATCTTCTGCTGTCATTCTCACACATACTCTGTCATCACAGGTAGAAAACACTCCTTATAGCTACAGATATGCTCACCTTCCCTCCATGTCTCCATGTGTGTGATTCCTGCTACCCTGAATGCCCTTAGATGCCTCCAAACAATGTTCAAGATTCTTCCGAACATTTTCCTTCTCTATGAAGCCATTTCTCCCTTGCACATCCAAACACAAAGATTTGCTTCCGCAAGTATTTCCACCTCCATCACTAGTGCCTACCATGTGGAGTCATAATGACTTTCATGTCACTGTGGTCTCTTCTCTGAATGAGCGAGTGACCCCTTTGAAGGCCGGTCCTACATCTCATTCTGCTTAATACTCCTCGTGCCAGATACAGCATCTGTTTAGCCTCTGGTAAGTGTATGGAAAATGCTCAGTAAACATTTAGAATAATCATGAGTGATCAAGGCATTCGCTACGCCATTTCTCAAACGATTTAACTAAGAATAGAAGAGAAATTGGAAGAGGAAATTGAGATTTCAAACATGAACTATTTTTGTCTTCCTCCCTTAATCATTAAGAAAGAAGTAACGGGAGATAATTATAATTTTTTTTTCTAAAACCGACTCCCCAGCTGATGGAAGTGGAACTTTTGCTTGAATCTCATCCCCCAGGTATTGGGCTACAGAAAATCTGTCCATATTTTCTCACGATCGTTGGGACTTCTGCATGTAATTAATAAACAGTGTCCGAGGGTAAGCGGCTATCTTTTAAGTAGAGAAGATGGCGAACATTGCTCTTTTGCTTACATAGATAAAACTGTGGCAATAAACACCTTGGAGCCTCGTCACGCTGTGAGATCTCTGCCATCCTCTAAGTACTCACACAGGTTTCATGGACTTAATGAAATTTTTTAGGAGCAGCTTTGCACGCTTTTCATCAAAGGACATTAGATTTTTTTGATGCTGCGTGCCTGTATAGGGATTGGCCTTTTAAGTGCATAGTAGGAAATTGAACAAGACACTCATCACTTTTGAGTTGCTCGGAACCACAGTTTGGTGCCTGTGGTACACACATTTTTAAATGAATTACATTCCGAACTGCTGAAAAGTGACGAGCTCCCTGGGGAGAAGAAGGGGAAATTCCAAGTTTCTTCATGAGCTCCCCAGGGATGCTTTTCATTGCCATGGTCAGCATAGAATAAACAGATTATAGAAAATAAGCGATTTTGTCTCTGATTTGGGTGTTTTCACCCAGTTCCTTGGGGGGGGGGTGCTCTTAGCAATCTGGATAAATCTCCTCTTTGACAGGGTTAGCCAGGGCCCAAAGGACCCGGTTGCTGTTAACGATCTGTACCACCCCTTCTCGAAGTTAAAAACCAATGCAGAAACTCCAGTTAGTCTTTCCATAGAATGTCACTAACTTCCCCTTTGAAAACATGAATTAGAAGACAGTCCTGTTAAAAGACTGATCAACTCCATTGTACACTACTGTGTATAAGACATAGCATTTAGAATATATGGAAAACAGACAAATTCTAGAAACTTCAAGTCTCATCACTCCCTACATTCACTCCATGATATTTTTCTCTTGCCTCTGAGAGTGCAGAATTAGTGATGTTTCCCTAGGGTGAATCCTTCCCTGCTGAGCATTGTAGAGCTGATAGCACCTTCCTGTTTTTTGTTATGCACTCAGCATAAAATATGCAACCAGGAGATTTTTCTTTTTGTTGGAATAATTTTCCTTCAGCCACTTTCTTTCTGGATTACTTGTAGCATCCATAGTTCCCCTTTATTTTTATGATAGCATAGGAATCTCAAAGATTGTCCCCTAAACTGATCAATGGATCTGACTTCTAAAGAGATGGGCATTAGCACTAGAATAAAATTATCAGAGCATCTCTCCTGTGTCTGCACACTTGACCCTAACCAGCCTCACCTAGAGTAATTCGGTCCATAGTAGCAGACTTGAGCCCATGTATACTCCACCCCAGGACCCCAGGGATGAGAAGCTGCCTCTTCAGAGCACAACCCCTGCCTTGGATGACAGGGGTCGGTGACCAAATCTAAGTGATCCATCTTTTTATCTAAAAGTTGATACCATATCCAGAAAGACTTCCATTAACTCTCTAGATGTTCTAGAAACGACTGTCAAAATTACTATGTCTCATGGCCACCATGAATTACCAGTGAAATTTGTCTAGCCTATGTTTATAAAAGAATTCCTTCAGAGCAGAAGACCAGTGAGGATAAGGCCACTGAGCTATCTCTTTGCTCCAGCATAGAAATGTACCTTTTAAAGTCTACTTTGATGCCAAGCATTAGCAGGTCTTGATCCAAAAGAGGACCAGTTGTTCCTACAAGGGAATACATCATGAGAAATTTTTTTGCATTCTTTTATCAAATTTTCACTTATCAAAATACTTGATTTATTTCTGAATTGCATTCATTTAGACAAAGTCCTTGAAGACAGAGATCTTGTCCTCTGCATCCTGCTTGTCATGCCAGGCACTGCAGTGAATCACAATATTGATTGATGGCAATAATACTCTCCTCAGGTGGAATGGAGACTGCTTTCAGGGTTTGTTTCTTGGAAGCATTTTTAAAAATATATAAACAACAGATCATTTCTAAGTTTAAAAGTAAACATTTCCCGGCCAATGGTGATCATCTTAATTTCCATGGGTCAGTCCTAATCATTTATGTATATACGTTGCTTATTTACTTTTTCTAGTTATTTACATCTGAATGAGCAGAGGTTATTTTTGAGAGGTAGTGAAAAGTAACACTCTATGTACTCAGATTTGATACCTATTATTCACATTTGGTGATACTCTTTGAAAAGCTTTCAAGTTTGCATCTTCTTGCAATTGATAGGTGGAGTTTAATCCTAAATTAACCTTCTCTTCACAACAGAAACAGGAAATGTCTTCTGTTTTATAGCCTGACACCTGAGTTCATCAGAGACTCCTCTGATAATTAAATATGCTTCTCCCTAATTCTGCCCCTGTTAATTCATGCTTAGGTGGCAGTGTGTTGAAACTGTGTTAGTTTTCTGTGGCTGCTGTAACATGTCAGTACAAATGTGTGACTTAAAACAAGAGAAATTTATTTTTGCAATTTGGAGACCAGAAGTCCAAAACCAGTATCACTGGGTTGAGATCAAGATATTGGCAGGATGGTACTTCTCCTGGAAGCTTTAGGGAATATTCTGATCCTTACCTATTTAAGCTTCTTCTGATTGCTGGCAGGATCTGTCTCATCTTCATATCACCTTCTCCTGTGTGTGTCAAATCTCCCTCTGCCTCCCTCTCCATCCTAAGGACACTTGTGATAGCATTCTCACCCACCTGAATAATCCAGGATAACCTTCCCACCAGCAGAGTTTTAACTTAATCACATTTGCAAAGACTTTTTTCCCCCCAAAATTACATAACATTTACAGGCTTAAATGATCAGGACCTGATTACTTTGGAGAACATCATCCAACCAATCATAGAGAGGCACACACACAGAGAAAGTGAAAGCTAAAAGGGGAAATGCAGCAATATTTGTGAGACATTGAAACTTTGGCTGCAAAAATGCTAGATGTAATTGTCGCAAGAGAATACAGTGCCTGCGATTCTGGCAGCAACCGTTTTGCATCAGCAGGAGAGATTTCCGATCAGGACACCAAAGGAGGAACCTCAGAACTACCATCAGCTGGCATCTGGAGCTTTATATGGGCAGCAGCAGCCATAATTAGGCCGAGCACTGGCAATGGTGCCTCTATTGTGGAAGAGTAGCAGAGGTATACTTGGTAAGTATTAGTGGCCTAGCTCCTGACTCAACTTCAGGATCAGAGGCACAAATTACAACAGCGATTCAGAGATAGAGAGGAAAAAAAAGTAGTAAATGCAAAACAGAAAACTGGAGAACTCACTTGAAGGATACTACAGGGACCTTCCCAAGGCACATATCCTAAGGATGTTCCAAAATTATCTGAAAAGGTTTGACAGGAACTAAATCTTTTCAAACTCAGAATTCCAGCAGAACAGAAAGGAGTAGAACACAAAAAACACTCTTTGATATGTGTTTGCTTCACAGCCTGGTTCAGTTAGAGAAACCCAAGTTATGTCCCCCTGCTCCTTTGTTTCTATATAGTTCATAATCAACTCTCTATGAAACTTCATCTTGGGATTTCTTTGAGGACCATTCACATTCATGATGTCGTTAGCACAAAAAACCTCGATGAATTCACTGTGTTGTCAAAAACCTCGATGAATTCACTGTGCTGTCATGCCTTACACTGAGAAAGTTTAGCCCACTGGCTTGGCGCCAACAAGTCCATGTGCAAGGTTGTTTTAGACATATTTGATTTTCACAGGAGAAACTTTGAGAGACACTCTGTGTGCTGTCATTCTGTCAGAGACCTGCAGCATGCTGCCGTCAGATGTGGGCTCTGCCAAGCAGGAGGTTCTATTCTTTCTTGTTCATCCAGGACACCTGTGACCTTCTGAACATTGAAAGAGTGTCCCTTATGACTTTGTCATTATTTCTATAGTCTTGAAGAGCTCACCGCTGTCCCATAATAAAAATTCCCTCTTCTTTACATTTTAAAATCTTTCATGTAGCACAATGTCCTCTGCACAAAAAGAAATCCAACCCAAAAGTAAGGTCATGACATCTGAATTTTTATCCCAAGGGCCTTGCATATATTCGGTGCTCGGTATACATTTTTAAAACAAAACAGTTGAAAAAATGTAGTTATGCGCACTACTGACAAATAGGCAAGGCTCTTGGATCAGAAAATATAAAATTCAGTTTTAAGTTCCCCCAAAGATAAAAATATTTAACACCCTGGACAAAATTTTAGAAATGTTTAATCTCAACCCATATCAGAACAAAAGTTTAGATAATAATATAAACCTCCTTTACACAAATTGCTAAACTCTTCTTTTTAAATCTTTTTTTCTTAATGGAGCAATGCTCTTCTATTTTATTTTATCTTATTTTATTTTATTTTTTTCTCACTGGAGCTGGTGCCAAGAGAAACAGATCAGATGTGACTGGTCAGGAATGAAGTCGGGTAGCCAACAGCAGAATACTAAAACCAAGTAGGGAACTAATTTGGAGAGGTATGGCAAGGGGCCAGCTACTCCAAGAAGAGAAATAAAAGTGAAAGTGAGCTAATGTGAAAGGCAGAACCAGGGACAAGATTAATAAAAGGGAACAATACGGTTGGGATCACTGTGGGGCTGAGATTTGGAGTGAAGGAATTCTAGTGGCGAGGCCTCGTTGACATTTGGGTGTCTCATCTTGACCAAAGAAGCCAGACCGCCTTGGAAAGTACAGCATCCCTGGTTTTAAAATGGGGTACCCATGTCCAGCCTGTGATATTATCCACCTCCTGCTTATATATAACTCCACAATTTGATCACAATAAGCTTTACTGCCACCATTTAGCGAAGATAACCAACTGATGATGTTTTCCCTAGAGAATGCTGGATCCATGGTAAAACACGTTTGATCATTCCACTCTTACCCATACTTATATAACAAAAAAATAACAGAATGAAATAAAAGGAAAAATCAGTGCCCCCACACTGCCCAAGAGACAATTCACTGAGGGTTTTGTGTGCTTATGTGGGAAGAATCTGGGTTCGTGATGTAAGACATCAAGTAGTGTCAGCTGAGTGCCTATATCTTGCGCCCCCTCAAAATGGAACAACTGCCTTTTGTGGATAAGCCTCCGTGGGTTTATTATACTAACAGAGCGTAATGTGTTTCTAATGTGTATCCCTATGCACCCTGTAGAAAGAGTTATCTGGCTTCCCAAGCTTGTAGAGGCAATTGTATTAATCGCTGCTTTAAAAAATAATACAGTAATGTAGACAGAGAACTGGTGACTCAGGAATATCTATAGATAATGACCCACTGAGTTTCAAAGGATGTAGCTGAAATATGTGTTTTAAGACTGAAGGTCTTAACACATAGAAAGTTAAGAAGCAGTTATGGCATGTGTGGAAACGCCAATTCCAATTGCAAATATATGCTATGAAGTTAAAGTCTTCCTGTTGGTGTATTTCAGTGAAGAAAAGGGGTCCAATGTTGTCTGTTCTATAACGCTTGATTTGGGCGGTTATATGAACTTGGTTGAATTTACCAGTTATGATACACAGCACATCTGTATCTTTCTTGGTTTATTTCTAAAGAGTATTACATTGACACATGAAAGAGTAAATGTTCTGATTCTTTTAGAAGAATGACATATGTAACTAAATTCAAGTTAATACTTGGTTTCATTACTATATACCCTGAATCAAGTTGTTTGTACCTGATCTCAGAAGATTTAAATGCTAGTGTGTCATGATGTCTTCATTTGCCTGCTCATTTATATAGTGTTTCCTAGGGGGAAAAAACCCTTTATATATATATATTTGTGAATAAAATTATTCAATATCAGAATTTACCTATAATTTGGGCAAAACTTGGCAGGCAGAAGCTTCACTTTTCCTTGAGTAAACAATTTTGATGGAGATTGATGAACTAGATTTGTATTATCATCAGCATATGACATTTGATATTTTCTTTGAGTTATAAATAGTTCAATCCATATTTTAAAGCATCATATTCTATTCACTCAATAATTTCAAATGAACATAAGTAAAGACTTTTCTTAAATATTTTAATTTCTTGCAGAAATACACATGCTACCTACTATATATTTGTGTAAAAATTATATGCCATGTAATTTAAACATTAAAACTATTCACATTACCCTAACAAACACTTTCCTTCAAAATGTGTACCCTTAACCATTGTTTCATAATGGTCATGAGACTGGTACGTTCAGTGCAAATCACAGCTGTCTGTTAGTAGAAATAACAGCTAGGTTTGAATCTGAAGGCAGTCAGTACCAGCGTAAATGACACAGCTCTCTTCAATGCAGGCATTATGTTTCCTAGGAGCCACTTGGACTGCCACAGCCATCCAGCATGAAACATATCCAGACTGAGGCAGCCAAGCGTACCTGCAGACAGTCATGGCAGGGTGTTAAGCAGAATCCCCAGCAACGCAAAGCAATCAGGCACCAAGCCAGGGAATTCCTCGTAGTGCACCTATGGGGCACACTTCACCCTAATGATTGGAAAATCAAAGTACTGTCTATCCCCGTATTCTCTAACCTCTGCAGATATCATTTGGCCCAATCTGGAAAGCTATGTAGTCTTAAAAAACAAAAACAAAAAAAACACCTGATTAGCTGCTGAATGTAGACTTGTTCAGTTGCACTTCTGCCTTGACATTGGGTGAGGATTTGAGATTACACATCTTACATTTTTTCACATAATAAAGTAGAGGCAGATTATTTATTTTACATGTTTCGTTGTAATAGGTTTTCTGTGGCCAAAGTTTACACTGTTGAGCTTAGTTGATTTATCTTTGTACACAAAAGTCTTTTCCACTTAGCTTGGCATTCAAGAATTTCTCCTGAACTGGTCACTCTCGATGCTCACCTCTCAATACAGCTCTAATTGTACTTGAACTTCCTGGTAAAGCTCATCTTTGGCCTTGTGCAATGCCAGTCCTCTGTTCATAAGACTTTCATCAGTCTGTGAACCTGATCTGTTTCTCCCTAACAAATTTCAATTCAATTAGACACACTTGTATTGATCCACAGTCCCATTATGGGATGTGACTCATAGGTAATACACATTTGTGTTTGTAAATAAATGATGAAATGGCCATCGTTGGTACAAATGATGGTATAAATGTTTTCTTAAGTGCCCTGGGGCCTAGAAAGCAGCAAAGGATATGATCTTTAACCTTAAGGAAATCACAAGCTTCATCGGGAGACAATAATGTAAACAACCATTAGGATGCGTGAAATATGTTTCATGATGATGGGGATGACATATCAGGCGAGTCTAAAAAACATGAGTATTACAGGGCGTTCCGGGGGGTGGCAGGGAGAGGGCTTTGTTAGAGGTGTTATTTAATTTCTGAGCATTGATTGTCAAATATAAAAAAATACATGGCAGGATTTGGAATAAATCTGAGTCATGCTTTATGGTATGAAAGTATGAAATGTGTGTTGAGAATGTTAAAAAAACTAGTTTATTGCAACTTTTTCCTCCAAGCTCATAGCAAATCCCACTGCAGCATGAAGTTTTTCTTAATGTTCATACTTCCTGCCCTTGCCCTCTCACTCCCCAAGCATCTTGTTCACTTAGGGGTGGATGTATAGGGTAGGTTTGGCAAGCTAAACTGCAGTAACACATCGATGGCTTTGTGAAATCAGCCGCTTTGCCCAGGGAAGAATTGTTT
This sequence comes from Tarsius wallacei, assembly GCA_963574415.1. Lineage (NCBI taxonomy): Eukaryota > Metazoa > Chordata > Mammalia > Primates > Tarsiidae > Tarsius > Tarsius wallacei. The sequence continues at coordinate 13,438 of CAUYQG010124557.1, read as the reverse complement.
CACACTTAGGCTTCAAGCATCTCTTCAGAGTGTCAGATCAGCTGATTCCTAGGGTCACTGTGGTGTACACTTCAGTGGACCCTCTGAATTCATCCAGCTGCAAAAAAAAAAGGGGGGGGGATAGAGGAGACAAACCTTAAAGTTTTATCATCACCGGGCTCGGTGGCTCAGCCTGTAATCCCGCGCCTTTGGGAGGCTGAGGTGAGTGGATTGCCTGAGCCCGCGGGTTCGTGTCCTGCCTGGGCAAGCGAGACCTCATCTCTACAATAAATCAAAAAATCAGCCGGGTGTGGTAGTGCGCGCCTGTAATTCCGGCTACTCGGAAGGCTGAGACAGAAGGATCGCCGGAGCCCAGCAGGTCGAGGCTGCGGAGGCTGGGAGCGGCCACTGCACTCCAGTCTGGGCGATCGAGTGGGACTCCAACTCAAAAAAAAAAAAAAAAAAAGTTTTATCATCACTCCTACTCAAGGTTTGTGACCACAACTAGCTACATAGCCCCAGAAATGCACAGAGACTAGGAAAGGGAGTGTCCTCAGGAAGAATCCGGAAAGGTTTCATGAACACATAATATTGTGCCTGCCATATTCATTACGTACTTAATTAACGGGGTACTAGTGACATACCTAGCATATTTGACACCAACGTAGATAACTTCTTAACACCTCCTGCTCACTATCACACAATTTCAGTAGTCATCAGGAGATAATCTATATTTTGTAAATAATGGCAGAAAGAAATGCAGAGAGTGCTATTTACAGTATTCCACATAGATGTTATTAATTACACCAGCAAAAATAATACATTTATGTATTTAATTATAGTACCCCCAAAAAGGGAAAAAAGGACTAATATTATATCTCCATACCAGGCTGAAGTGTGATTCTTTGATTACAAAAGTAATATCATACTAACTAGTAAGTGGATTTTAATAAAACTAAGATGTCAGCAAAAGGTACAATTTGGACAGCAACTATTAAATCATACCATAGATGAAGGTTTTTACTTATTAATTGATTGTTTAGTCACAAAATAAATTAATGACAACTAAACCAGAAGGATATATTTTAAGGTTTAAGATACTCAATTTCATGAAAATATTTTATACATGAACTAAAATGTGTGCTTTCCAAACAAAAGCACTATACCTTGCAGTAGGCAGTCTGTTTTACCATTTTAAAATGTAAACACATATTAAAACTCTGAGTGGTAACATAAAATAAAATAGTTTAATCAACTCAAGTCCTATTTTTAAGTCATTATAATCACTGTGTTGCCATTGTTTGTTTAATATACTATTAAAATGTAGAAATCTGTAGTACTATTTGGAGACATCAACTGTGTCTGTTTTCAAACTATTAAGAACTAATCTTCAAAAACACAAGGACACAGTTGAGTGCCATTGAGACAGAAACTATATCAGTAGTGAATTCTCTAAGTTAACTTTCAAGTAGAAAATTGTAATTTCTTTTCTTTTTTTTTTTTTTTTTTCTTTGATTTGGAATCTCACTCTGTTTCCCAGGCTGGAGTGCAGTGGCACGCTCATGACCACCCCAGCGTCTACCCGCTGGGCTCAGGCAATACTTCTGCCTCAGCCTTTCAAGTAGCTGGAACTAAAGGCACACACCACCATGCCCGGCTAATTTTTTGATTTACTGTAGAGATGAGGTCTCACCAAGTTGCCCAGGCTGGTCTTGAACCTGTGGGCTCAGGCAATCTTCTCACCTCCACCTCCCAGAGTACTGGGATTATAGGTATGAGACACTGCGTCCGGCCAAAAATAGTACTTCTTAAAGGATAGCTAGTAATTCTGCTAATTTAAAGAATACACATGTATAACAAAAACCTGACTCTAATTATGGCAAGTTTAGAACTTAACTCAAAAGTTATCTTCTTTGCCCTAGAGGAGTATTTTGTCATTAACACTGTTTAAAATTGCCAGGCAATGGTAACAATAAAAAACCTGATAGAATTTTAGTTGGTTTTAATATTACCTCAAGTTTTTCTATAGAGAATTACTGTTCTAAATTTTCTAGAGTCCCCAGGGGGCACTTCTCTCACTGCCTTGCTCTTGTTACATCCCGGCTTTTTGCTATGACAATTACCTTACCTCATTATATTGGGAATCTGATATGATGTCAAAGGATATTCTTTTACTTGTTTTGACTCTGCAAGAATCAAAATCCAAGGCATATAATGCATATCCAAAGAGAATAATTAATTCCAGCTGTGTGTGAATATGTGTACCATGTGGTCTGATCCAATCTCCAGCAGCCACCAGACAGAAATGACCGTCTAGGAAAGCTCGTATTCAAAGAACACCTAAAAATGTAGCTGTTTGAAACACCAATTCACAAGTTCACTCAGCAATTTTTATTTTGCATGCATATGTGATGCTGTTAGGTACTAGGACTTTAACGGTCAACCAGGAAGCTGCGTCTCTTGTCCTCATTGACCATACAATCTGACGCAGGAGATAGTCAAGATATTGTGCATGTCTTACAGTTACATGTAGTCACAGATGATATGGAGTGACGAAAGCAGAAAAGGGTCTTTACCTGATTTGAATTAAGCTCTAACGGAAGCTTTTTCAGAAAAATAAATTTACCCTTTAATTTCAAGACCAAAGATAAGTTAGCTAGTCTAGGAGGCAGGAAAGCCATTCCAGGTGTAGGTGAAGACCATGATGATGAAAAGGGCTCAATACCCAGGAGAACTAAAATTTAGTGTGGGCATAGCATCACACCTGAGGACGGAAAGCACAAGTATAAGAGGTTTGGCTGGACAAGGAATCATTTTAGAGTATCTTCCAGAACTGTAAGGTCTTTGGATTTTATCCTAAGTATAATTGTCACAGAAGAGTTGTACATAAGCGAGGGACATCACCAAATGCTTATTTTCACTATTCAGATGTTACATGAAAGCTAAGATTGAAAAACATAAGGAAAAGAAGTTGAGTGGGAGAACAAGATCTAGGCTGCTCTCATAAAAGAGGAAGCATGAGGAATGGGAGGTAAGAACTGCTCCCAGTCTGCCGGAAGATAAAGTTAAAAAAGCAACAGCAGCAACAAAAAAGAACAGGCCGGACTCGGTGGCTCAACCTGTAATCCCAGCACTTTGGGAGGCCAAGACGAGTGGATTGCCTGAGCCCTGCGGGTTCAAGACCCACCCGGGAAACTTAGGGAGCCCTCGTCTCTACAATAAATCAAAAATTAGCCGGGCGTGGTAGTGTGCGCCTGTAGTTCTGGCTGCTTGGAAGGTTGAGGGTCGCCGGAGCCCAGCAGGTCGAAGCTGCAGTGGCCTGGAGCGTGCCACCGAACACCAGTCTGGGCGACAGAGTGAGACTCCAACTCAAAAAAACAAAATCCCCAAAACAAACAAACAACAAAACAAATAGAAGAGTCAGTTACAGAGTAAGAGAGTTTTAGAAAGGGGACGGATGCATGGGGAAGTGGGGAGGGCAAGGGTTTTATTTCATTGTGTTGAGAATGAAGATTACTCTGAGATATCACACATAAATATCTAGTCAGTTGTCAGCAAAAAATCTAGGTGAAGAATGATGTACTGTGCCAGAGATAATTATTCAGGAACCCATCTTAATTGGAACGATTATACTAGAAAATATACACAAACTGGCTTTCGTACAAAACAACAATGCCTATTTTGAAAGCCTGTTTGTATTTTTTTATTCTACCTTACCATGTATCGCAATTAATTTTTGCAAAAAGAAATATTTATTATTATTATTATTATTATTTTACCTTTTGAGTTGAGAGTTCACTCTGTTGCCCAAGATGGAGTGCAGTGGCATGACCACGGCTCACTGCAGCCTTGAACTCCTGGACTCAGGTGATTCTTTGGCCTCACCTCCTGAGTAGCTGGGACTACAGGATTATGCCACTATATCTGCCTAATTTTTAAATTTTTGTAGAAATGGGGGTCTGGCTATGTTGCCCAGGCAGATCTCAAACTCCTGAACTCAATCAATCCTCCTTCCCTGACCTCCCAAATTGCTGGGATTACAGGTGTGAGCCACCACAATAGGCCTAAAAATGTATTTTATTTATTTATTTATTTGAGTTCAAGTCTCACTTTCTCGCCCAGGCTGGAGTGCAGAGGCACGCTCACAGCTACCCCAGCATCACCCTGCTGGGTTCTGGCGATCTTTCTGCCTCAGCCTTCCAAGTAGCCAGAACTACAGGCACACGCAACCACACCCTGGCTAATTTTTGATTTATTGTAGAGATGAGATCTCGCCAAGTTGCCCGGGCTGGTCTTGAACCCGCAGGCTCAGGCAATCCACTCAGCTTGGCCTCCCAAAGTGCCAGGATTACAGACTGAGCCACTGAGTCTGACCTAAAAATGTATTTTAAATATACCACTTAAAACATTATATCTATAGTTTAGCACAACAATATGCATATACAATTTCAGAAGAATGATGAGGCAAATGAGAAAAAACCAATATTCTCAAGAAAATAAAAAATAAAACAATGAATGCAAAGAAAATTAATTACTAATTAAATAGCATTTATAATATCAAAAAGCTAAAATATTTTGCTATCTTAATTTTTGTGTTAGCTTTTTCTACTTAACAGCATATAAAAATATTTTAAAAACAAGAAGCAGATATCTGAATTATAACAAAACATTTATTCTGTGCTTTAAGATAATATTTTATCTTATTTTTGAAATTAAGACAAAAGAAAGATATTTTATGGCTATTGTTATATCAATATTGTACTATTACATAATTATACTTATATATATTTATATATAATTACAAAATAGTATATATATTTCATGATTCAACTATATATTAAATAATAAAGGGATTAGATCAGAAAACAAACAGTCCTTACAAAATAAATATCTGAAAATTTCACGAGCTATAGTTTAGTGATCAAGGTGTAATACTGTTTAATATTTCTGTCCTCTAGTTTAGACCAACTCATTCATTAGTAGTTTTTTTTTCACTTATTAAAAAGATTGCCAGGGTTTAAATTGACAAAAATCTTCATTTAAAGTTTTTCAAGGTAGTCACAAGTCCTAGAAAAAAAGTAAATCAACTTGAATGGTCCTCAATATTACAGTTTATGATTCATTCCATATGTTGTCTTGTTAGAAAAATACATAATTTGGTGTTCTGTGCACCATTTTAATGGACATGGTTCGTTGATACAGCATTTCTGTCAATACCTGAAAATGTATCTGATGTGCTTCCAATGAGTTTTTTCCTCTGTTATTCATGTGCTTGTGGCGCCTATTTTAGTAGATGTAAGCAAAGAGATTCTAATCTATAAAATCAAATTGTCAGTACATAGAATAAAACTAAAAAGAATATGTGTCAAGGCTTTTTTTGTCACTGAAACCAAATATTTTTAAAATTGTTATTAAAACGTAAAATCTCTACTAAGTATTTAGAACAGTTTTGAGAATCATTGGGAGAAGATGAAGCCTTTCCACGGGTCCACAAATGTAGGGAAATTAATAGATTTTTCCCACAGTCTTAAGTCCTATATCTGTTCTTCCTCAAATTATGTTGTTTGGGAATCCTTGAAGGACAGGTGCCAATCTCACTCTGTCCCCCAGGCTGGAGTGTAGTGGCATGCTCATAGCCACTCCAGCATCGACCTGCTAGACTCCAGTGATCCTTCCACCTCAGCCTTCCAAGTAGCTGAAACTACAGGCAAGTGCCACCATGCCGAGCTAATTTTTTGACTTATTGTGGACACGAGGTCTCACCAAGTTTTCCAGGCTGATCTCGAGCCCGCGGTATCAGGCAATGCTCTCGCCTCGGCCTCCCAAAGTACTGGGATTACAGACTTGAGCCACCACGCTTAGCCCCAGCCTGGTTTTCTTTTCTCACTTTTCTTTTCATGTCTTTTTTTTTCTAGTTTTGGGAAGAATGGCATACTTTCACTTAGTGCAGGTGTGTGTGCTTGTTCTTCTGTGCTTCTGCCCATTGAGATGAGAAGAGGATAGCCAGGCTAGCCCAACGATGGAAGGGAACAGAGACAAGATGAGCAGAGTCCCAGGTGTCCTAGCCTTTTGTGGAGTAAAGGCGTTATTTATAAAACACAGACAACTTAGGACCATGAAGCATGCATATCAAAATATCAGTACCAACTTTTTAGCTTACTTAGGGCCCTGACCCTGTGTCTAATAGCCTACTGTGTTGGTTCCAAGCAAGTAAGAGTGATCATTGTATTTCCTATTAAAGGTTATTTAAAGGAAAAAGGTATTTGAAGCAAAATGAAAGGCCAAGCAATTGTGTAGCTGTTAGGTTTACATAAATATAATGAAAACCAAGCTATAAAAGGAACAAAAACAACTGCTCACTAGGATTATTAAAAATGGACAAATGACCATTTTGTGGAGATTGCCTTAGTATAATCATATGACACGATTTTGTGCCTGTGTGTCTCTTCCTCGTCACTAAGAGATGACACTAATGTGTCTGGTGTGTATCTGTGCGTACCAAGAAGGAGGAAAACTGGTTAAGAACCACCATACAATCAAAGGTTATATGTAAAGCTCACAACTAAGTTTTAAACAGACAACCCACAGCAGATGGGAGCGTTGGAACATCTACACCAAAAATTCCCACTGTGGAAACTCATCCATGTTTCCCCTATCCTCCAGGGCCCCAAAGAGCATAAGAGATTCTCTTAGGATGCATGTGTAATATGTTATGCCAGGGTCTGCAAGTCAGAACCCATGCACCAAGCCCCCTGCATACAGCCTGTTTGTAAACAATGTGTGCCTTTAACACAGTCATACTCATTCATGCGTTATCTGTGGCTACTTTTGCACTATGTTGACAATGATGGGTAATTACAGCAGAGGTGGTATAGCCAATAAATTCTAGATGATTTACTCTTTGGTCCTTTCCATGAAAAAGTTTGCCAACTTCCATATGAAACTATACTAATTCCACTTTAGCATATATGTGGTCAAATGCTCTGCAGAAAATCTAAACTTTGTTCAATGTCCTCCTATGTATAATTAAGAATATTTAAAAAGTTAGAGACTCCTTGGTACACTTCTAGTTTCAAAGTAGATAATCAAATAAAAATTTAAACCTCTATCAAGAGTATTAGCTTATGGCGCAGAGCAGCTGAATTTTTCCTCATGTAGTTTCTAAAATAATGTGCATTGTGACATACTCATAAACAAACTGTGTAACATATAAACTCTGCAACATACAAATCCTACAAACAGGTCGGAGAGAAAGTCATGAATGCACCATTAATCGCTCATAAATCCTGTTAACGAGCATGTGGCAGATTATATGTGCTGAGTCCATGAAGTCAGTATTAAGTTAAAAGTACTTTTTTTTCTGTTTTCATGAAGAATAAACTGATGAGGAGCCCGGTTGTGTTTAATTCATCCAATAAACTGGAAATTACAACTGTGCTCATGATACAATGTTGAAGTGAGTGGTGCTTTAAAAACCGTGGTGAGAAGCAAACTTCACATGTTAAAATGGGAATCTTCCTAAAGGGAGGAATGGAAGGCAGAGCAAAATCAGAGTTCAAGCCAGAAGGCTTAATCAAGCAGAAGAAGAAGCTATAATCACAATCCCAGTGAAGAGCAGAATCAGGAGTGCATAGGAATAAGTATGGCAGAAGAGAAGGCGTCAGAACCAAATGCTCAGCTGGTGTTTCTCTTTATCACCAAGGAAAACCACTCCATACCAGAAGCCTTTCAAAATGAAAGAAAACGAATCTTCAGTGTCACAGTCAACAGACAATCAAGCCCATGTCATTTTAAATATAGATAGTAAAGTTATTTGCAACATCACTATTTTAATATACTTAAAAACTAAATATGAAAACAAAGCACTTAAAATACAATTAAATTTAAATGAGATAAAACACAAACCTCTGAAATATGTTTATAAAATATGATTATGGAAATATGATAAAAAATAATTTTTCTTATGCTTTATGGTAACATTATTCTAAGTGTTATAAGCCTGTAATCTCAGCACTTTGGGAAGCTGAAGTAAGAAAATTGTTTAAGCCCAGGAGTTTGTGACTAACCTAGGCAAAATAGTGGGACCCTGTCTCTTCAAAAAATTTAAAAAAATAATAGCACATGTAGTGCCTGAGCTGAGAAGGTCAAGACTGCAGTGAGCCAAGATCTGACAGAGTGAGACCTTGACCTTGACTCGCGGGGGCGGGGGGGGGGGGGAGGTAGAAGGTAGGGAGACAAAAGAGAAAGAAAAAAGAGAGAAAGAGCTGAGAGAAAGAAAGAGGGAAAGAAGGAAGGAAGGAAAGACAAAGGAAGGAAGGAGGGAGGGAGAAAAGAAAAAGAAAAGGAGAGAGGGAGGAAAGAAAGAAAGAAAGAAAGAGAGAGAGACAGAGAACAAAAGAGCAGAGAGAAAGAGAAGGAAGGAAGAGAGAAAGAAGGAAGAAAGGAAAAAAGGAAGGAAGGAAGGAAGGAAGGAAGGAAGGAAGGAAGGAAGGAAGGAAAGAAAGCCAATAAACTTTGAGGCTCAGGTTCTGTGGCTTAAAAGGTGAGGCTATCTCCGTAGACATGGGTAGGTAGGTGGCCTGAGACTGAGGACTGTATCTGAACCTCCAACCTAGCCCAGTGCTAAGCAGAGTGCCAGTATATGGTGAATGCTCATGAAATACTTTGGGAGTAATTCTGTAAGCAATTTATTGACAGTGGTGTTAATTGTGAATACGTTCCAGAGCCAATATTCAAACTCAGTTTCGTATTTATCCAATGCCAAAGTTTAAACAATTACCCTATCTTATTTATCTATGATAGAAAATGAAATTATGCAAAATGTCCGACTGATCAAATTTAATGGGCTGTTATGAGGACTAAAGAGTATTTCATTATGTGTGAATGCATCGGAAAAGTCTGAACAGATATAAATAATTGAATTATTGAGATACAAAAAATTGACATTATCCCTTTCAAATTTCAAGAGGAGTCAACGCTCACTAGGAATAGAAAATTAGAGAAATGACTCATCTTAAAACAGGCTTTTCTTTTCCTTTATAAAAAGAGATTCTAAAACCTCCAACAGTTCTTAAATGTTCACCATTGTACATTATAAGTTCTTAGCTAATGAATATTTTAAATGTAAACTCAGGAGACCGTTATGTTTTATTCAACATAGGTCTCAAGCAACTCTTCTTAAATTGCTTTCCCCCAATATATTGAAGCACCCACAAACAAGAACTTATGCATTAGGAAAACCTTAAAATCCTGTTTTTTGTCTTTGCCACAAGATAAAAATATCTGTCAATTTCCTGGGGTCATTCCTGATCGATGGACATCTGACCTCTGATGCATCACAAATGCTGGAAGTTATTTTTAAGTCATCTTCCATATTTTCACTAAAAGTGTCTCTACTAGAAGACCTAGTCAGGAGAGAGAACAAGAGGGCTACATTGAAAAAAAGATTTGATCACGTATGGGAGAAATGTCTCAAATTCCTCATCTAAGCCCACCTAGTACTTTTTTTCCCTTATCCTGTCTAGATGTATAATTCATACCTAAAGAATATGTAGAATTTTGATATTAAGGAATTTGAAACACACCTAGGTAGCCAGTAATAAAACAACTATAAACTCTAGATTCCATTTTTAATTTTAGTGCTAAGACTTAATTACACAATTTCCTGCACACACCGACTTTGGGCTGCGGTTTTCATGGCGCATGATCACATGATACAGGCCATAGCTCATTTATGCTGCATAAGCCACACTCTCATTTCAACTCTAATACCCATGCATATTGATTGATCCCACAGGTTTGTGATTCTAACAAGCTCCCAGCTAATACCAATGCTTATCAACCACGGACCACAACTCTCAAAGAAAAAAACCTCACAGCAACTCAGTAAGTTTCCAGCTGATTTTGGATGGGGAAGGAGGACAATTGCTTCACCTACCCCATGACAATCGGGTGCTTAGTACTAGACTTGGCTTCTTGAGCTAATGAAACATACATCAAACATCAAAAGACACTACCAAGATCAGAGACGCTTCTGTGAGAGGAGTTACCACCCGGCGGTCAGCCAGAAACCTCACCATTCTAATAAGTGTATTTTGAGATGAGTTGTGATACACATTAGTAAAAACTAGTAAGGTGAAGTAAAATGAAAACATCAAAAATCCGTACAGTAAAATCTTTCAGAAATTCTATGAACCCTAGGCAAATCTGCACAACAATCTGATAATTGAATATATTGAGAATTATATTGGGAACTCCTGTCTGGGCCCTTGTCCAGCTCTGGGTCCCTCTCTTAATTCCCATACTATAGCACATTGAATTATCGTACTATTGTAAAGATTTGTGTAGGGTTCATATAATGTCTGAAGGATTTTATTTTTACTATTTTTCTTTTCTTTCTTTTTGAGATTTACACATTTTATATTTTAAACATACGGAATGCTTCACAAATTTGCATTTTTTAACTTTTTTTACTATTAGTGTTTTACTATTTTTCTATGCTTTCATTATCCTTCATTTCACTAATTTTTATTAATCGGTATCACAAATAATCTCAGAATACACTTAGAAAAATGGTGATGTTTCAGACTGGCCAACGAGTGGTGACTCCTCTCACTGCAGGGTCTCGGATCTCTGTAGTGTCAACTTGATGTTTCATGTTTGTTTCATTAGCTCAAGAATCAAAGTTGTAGTACTAAACATCTGTCACGGTGTAAGTCCCTCCCCAGCCAAAATCAGTTGAATACTTGGTCACACAGTGGAAGCCTCGCTGGGCAACTAACCCAGGAAACTGATTTCCTACTGAGACTTACACTACACAGGCACCCTTTCCACGAAGCAGATGTGATGCCAGGTGAAGCCAGGTGGATTTGCAGCAGCTAGAAAGTAACAAACTATCACCGGTAAGCAAATATTCTATTAAAGTATACGCTTTTGTTATATGATTGACTTTAACCAAATAGTTCAGAAAACACATAACGTTAAAGAAAAGAAAAAAGTCAGTTTTAGACACCTGCTTAAATGTTACAGGATGGAGTTGTCATGTTTAGTGAAAACCGTCTAATTCAAGACCTTTCATGAATTTTGTTTTGTTTTGTTTTTTAAACATTTATAGAACAAACAAATGTTACTTTTTCAAAGGAGACGCTTCTTCCTTCACAGACATTTACAAGCATAGCCCATTTTATTGTGACGTGCTTTCCTGTGCTTTGTAGATATTATATTTTTTACAAATTAAAGATTTGTGAGAGGCCAGACTTGGTGGATCAGTTTGTAATCCCAGTGAGTGAATTGCCTGAACCTGCAGGTTCGAGACCAGCCCAGGCAACTTGGCGAGATCTCTTCTCTACAATAAATTAACAAAAAATTAGCTGGGCTTGTAGTGTGCACCTATAGTTCTGGCTATTTGGAAGACTGAGGCAGAAGGATCATCAGAGCCCAGTATTTGACCCTGGGGTGGCCATGAGCATGCCAATGTGCTCCAGCCTGGGCGACGGAGTGAAATGACAACTCAAAAAAAAAAAAAAAAAAAAGAAAAGAAAGAAAAGAAAAGAAAATATTTGTGGGAACTGCATCCAACAAGTCTATCGGTGCTATTTTTCCAAGCATGTGCTCATTTTCTGTGTCTGTGTCACATTTTGGTACTTTTCATAATCTTTTGAACTTTATCATCATCATTATGTAGGTTATGTTGATCTATAGCCAGTGGTTTCTTGTGACTATTTCAATTGTTTTGGGGCATCATGAACTGTGCCCATATAGGACAGCAAACCTAATACGTGTTTTGTGTGCTCTGAGTGCCCCACCAACCAGGCGTATCCCTGTCTCCCTTCCTTTCATTTGTTTCTACCTATTCCCTAAGATACAATCATATTGAAATTAGGCCAATTACTAACCCTTGATGATCTCTAAGTGTTGAAGCTCAAGGAAGAGTCGCATATCTCTCACTTTAAAGCAAAAGCGACACATGTTTAAGCTTAGTGAGGAAGGAATGTTTAAGGAGTGAAGCCGTCTCCATGACATGAGTGCAAGATGAAACTGCATGTTAGGAGACAGAAGAGTGAGTGTTCCAGAAGATCTAGCTAATATGATCAATGAAGGTGGCTGCACTAAAGTTCCTATGTTCAGTGTAGAGAAAACCACCTTTCATTAGAAGAAAATGCAATCTAGGTCTTAGCCAGAGAAGAAAAGTCAATGCCTGGCTTCAATCCTTCAACTACAGACTGACTCTCTCATGAGGGGCTCATGCAAGCGGGTGACTTTCTGTTGAAACAACACTCTTTTACCATTCTAAAAATCCTAGTTCCCTTAAAAATTAGGTGAAATCTACTCTACCCGTGGTCTATAAATGAAACAACAAAGCCCACTTGACAGCATATCTGTTTATAGCATGGTTTATCAAATATTTTAAGTTCACTATTGAGACCCGTTGCTCAGAAAAGGAAAATTTTTTCAAAATATTACTGTTCACTGACCATGTACCCAGGCACCCAAAAGGTTTTATAGAGATATACAGATAAATGACTCTGGTTTTCATGACTGCTAATACAATATCCATTCTGCAGCCATGGATCAAGGAGTAATTTTGACGTTTAAGTCTTATGCTTAAGAAATACATTTCAAAAGACTATTAACTGCCGTAATTAATGATTTCTCTGATGGATCAAGGTAAAATAAATTGAGAACCTTCTGGAAAGGATTCCTCATTCTAGATGTTGTTAAGAACATTCGTGATTCATGAGAGGAGGGTAAAAATATCGGTATGAACGATTTGAAGGAAGCTGATTCCCATCCTTATGGATGACTTGGAGACATACGAGACTTCAGTGCAGGAAGTCACTACAGATACAGATGGAAGCACAAAGTGAACTCAAATTAGAAGTAAAGCCTGAAGAAGTGAGTGAATTGCTGCAATCTCATGATCAAACTTGAGCAGATGAGAAGATGCTTCTTATGGATGAGCAAAGAAAGTGGTTTCTTAAGATGTAATCTACTCCTGTAGATGTTTTGAACACTGTTGAAATGACAACAGAGGATTTAGGATGTTACATAAACTTAGTTGATAAAGCAGCGAGAGAATCTGAGAGGACTGACTACAATTTTGAAAGAAGATCTACTGTGGGTAACATGCTATCAAATAGCGTTTTATGCTACAGAGAAAACTTTCTTGAAAAGAAGAATCAATTAACGTGGCCAACTTCATTGTTGTCTTAATTAAAGGAATTGCCACAGCCACCCCAGCTTTCAGCAACCATCACCTTGATTGGTGAGTGGTCATCAACATGGAGGCAAAATCTTCCACCAGCAAAAAGATTATAACTAGCCGGGCTCGGTGGCTCAGCCTGTAATCCCGCACCTTTGGGAGGCTGAGGTGAGTGGATTGCCTGAGCCCGCGGGTTCGAGACCCGCCTGGGCAAGCGAGACCTCATCTCTACAATAAATCAAAAAATTAGCCAGGCGT